>CABEEJ010002955.1:0-17031 GCA_901482245.1 Timema douglasi
TGGTCTACGATAGGACAGCAAACCCTCTAATGACTAGTTATTTGGTCTGGTCTACGATAGGACAGCAAACCCTCTAATGACTCGTTATTTGGTCTGGTCTGTGATAGGAGAGACCCCTATAATGACTAGTTATTTGATCTGGTCTACGATAGAACAGCAAACCCTTTAATGACTCGTTATTTGGTCTGGTCTACGATAGGACAGCAACCCCTCTAATGACTAGCTTTTTGGTCTGTCTACGATAGGACAGCAACCTTTCTAGTGACTCATTCTTCTGTTTGGTCTACGATAGGACAGCAATTTCTATAATGACTCGTTCTTTGGTCTGGTCTGTAATAGGACAGTAACATGTCTCACCACCCCTTCATGTTATACGCAAGTATATGAAATTATGCTAATGTACTATCGAGGAGGAAGGTTGAATTTTAACGTGAGTGTAACAGTATTTGCATGAAGGTAGTATGGAAAGCCAGTTAAGACACCTTATTTCCGCCTCAGTACACCAGACCAGCATCCGAACCTCGATATCCCTGTCATTGACAGTCCGGATACTATTGCGTCCGCGTACTAAGCCAGTAGACAAATATAGACTTTTCTATATATTTCAATCTCCCCCCTAATTACTTCAAGGCCTGTCCTGGGAGAGAAAATAAAGGGGTGAACAACCCGGGTGTAAAAAGAATCAAGGTCTCACCAAAAAGTACGATTTACTTGTGTCGTGTTTTGTTTATTAATTTTTTTTTGTGTACTTTTGGTATTAATTTTATAAATTATACAGGAGGAATAGGGCGAGATATATCATCCTCTAATTCATATTTAAATAGAAGCATATTTTCAGAAAGGAACAAAACCACTATGTTGAGGAATTGTCCTTGATGCAGTCGGTAGTTTGGGATTGTAGAGAACACGAGTTAAGGGCGGGATTTTTGCAGTGTTTACATCAAAACATTTACTTGGTTTGAATAAATCAAACAATTCTCTGGTAGAAACATAGAGTTTAATTTTCTTCACATGGTGATATCAACAAGTTGTTGAATAACTGTCAAGGGTGTCTTGGAATTTAATGACAAACTTTCCTCTTCGTTTAAAAAAATTTCTCATCTAATGTCGCTATGCTCATGACAGATATGCAATTAATGTTGTAATGTCCCTGATTTGACCCTAAAGAATATTTTAAAGCATTGACAATATTCTCCTCCTAAATATATATATATATATATATATGTATAAATATAGATTTTATTTGTATTTTATATTTTATTACTTGGCGCTTAAAACAAGTCTTATTCTAAATTATTCAGATATGATAGTTACTAGATTCTAACTAGGAAATTACTAGTTATTTCTTGTTTTTAAGTTCACGCCCTGAAATTAAGAGGTATCAGTTACTGTAACTAACTTCAGTATGTGACATAAAGTTGAGTCAAAATTGCTATGTAAAAGTCTTTTAAAACTTAACTTCCTGCTCTGGAACAACCCAGAACATCGTAGATGTTCAATTTGAGGCAGTGTCCGGTTCTAGGCCATTCTGTATCCATCTATACGTTTTCGCGAACTAAACATTCTAGTAAGTTCCATTGGACTGAGTATATCACGGGTGATGTAATCTCAGAGCTCACTGTGAATGACAGTCATTGTCACGGACGGACGTGTGCTCGGCGCTCGTGCAACATGGTCATTTTTCTATCGAAGTATCAATAACCATAATTGAATAAACCAATATCAAACTCTATTTGAAGTTAGTTATTTTATTATAAAAAGTGAGGCCCAGTGTAGGGAAGTGATAATAACTATTTTAAACGTTATAAACGACTTCCAAACGTGGGACATTTATAATAAGGTAACAATTGGCGTCCAAACCCGGGACCAGCTAACAGTGCAGTAACAAATGGCAGCCCAACGAGGGCCATAATAAATGGCATCCCAACAAGGGGCAAGCCAAGAGGGGCATAGCAAATGGCGCCCAACGTGGGGCATAACAAATGGCGTCCCAACGAGATCATAGCAATGTTGATATCACCATTTGAAGAAAATTAAATTCTCTAGTTCTACTGGCAACATATTTCATTTATTTTGAATAAAATAATGTTTTGCTACAAAAACTGCAAAAAACACTTACCTGAACTAACGTTCCTTACACTCCCTCCTTGCACCGTAGGTATTTGAGCTCACGAACTTAGAGTCAGGTGCACTAACCGTGCAACCAACGCGTCCTGTGCGAGATGTGACGGTTTAAAATGAAGGGGGGGGGGATGGAGACACGAAATGTCAGGGAAAGTCACGTAGAAAGAGAGTGGTAGAATGGTCACAAATGAAGTCCCGTGAAACACATTAGAGGTAAGGAAGATTAATCACCTCGTTCACTATTTAGTGAGACTTTGATTAAGACGCCAACGACGGCGCAGGAAAAAATTCGTGATGTGCATTTATATGTAAAAACAAAAGTTTCATTACGCTAATGGATTTTTATTCTTTCCCGGGGATGCTCAGCGTACTACGTTCATACTTAACAATTAATATTAAATATACGGTTCTATTTTTATAGGTAAGGCTTTTTTCAAATAAAAATATTATTTTTTTGGTCAACATTGATATTATTTTACTACTTTATTGATATATTATTTGGTAGTTATTGATAATAGCTATCGAAAATTACACCTGCAGATAACAATATCTGAAGTATAAATACGGGAAAATAGATCTAATAGCTTTTCTAGCTGTCATATAAGACCTTACATATGAAAAGTGAACTGTAGCGGTAAAAGCCATTCCCTTGGAAATTGTATTAAGAGATACAGATATATCTTAGTTACATTTTTTAATCACATTTGCAATCCAGGATAAACACATAAGGACTCCAATAGTCTTACACACTGACATAGGCCTAAGCAAAGATATGCTGTAGCTAAATACAATAATTATGTGAATTAACCCTTTAAATAAAATAAATATTGTACATTTAAAATGTTGTATAGTTAAAAGTTATTGTAAACTAATTTTTAGTATATTAAATTTTAGGAAAAAAAATAATGTAGAAAGTACGGTATTTACTATTTATTGTGAGATAGGCTTCAAGGTTTAAAATAGTTTTAAACACTTTGCAAATAAAGAAAGTCTAAATTTTATCAATAAAACATATATGAATTAAAATTTCTAAACACATGTTAGAATCAATTAAAATCTAAATTAAGATTTGGATGGACATACCCGAGGTTTTGCAAATCTCTCTTCCAAGTAGTTCCTTGTATTATCACCTCACCAGAGGTGCGCTGCTGTAGTTATGGCAGTCGACACCCCCTCTCCCCCTCCACTCCTCTATACTACAACCGTTCAACGCTACAGCCTTTCAGAGTGTCCTTATGTTCCAAAACCAGCCCCCCACCCCTCCCCCTTACCCTAATCTTTTCAACTATGTTGCTTGCTACTCAACAAAAGACACGCTATCACTGTTATTCTTTCCAAGGAGTGATTCAGAGTTTTGAGCAGCAATCTTGGGGTTTTATTAAATGACGTCCAAATTCAAAGGACAAGTGTCAAAGTATACTGAGTTACCTTAGGAAATCATTATTTACAGTCAATTGTGACATTTATTACTGTAGAAATATAAAAGAATATATTTCCATCCTTATATTTAAAAATTATAGCCATTTCTTTTTGTTGTTTTTTCAGTGGCATAAATTCTACGGTCACTAATTACGCAAATTGGTTTTAGTACATGGTATAAGGAGGATAGAATTAAAATAAGTGCACCACAATTTGTTTGTATACAAGATAAAAAAACCAAAGTGAAAACCACACTTTGTTTTAGGTTGTAGCCTGTTAAAAAAATTTGGAAATATCCTTAAACAAATTAATGAGTTAGAAAAAGGTGGCCAAGGTTGGAGAAAAATTGCAATTTTTTTACATTTTATTTCGATTAAATATAATTTACGTACTGTACGCCTATTTCACTTTAAAAATAGGCCCTACTGTTAACTTTTTTCGAACACCATACTAACAAGAAAATTGTATTCTCTGACAAAAAAAAAATCTGAGTTAAATAAAACTCGCTAAGCCATGTTTCCATTTAAAATCATTAATTTATTATTATAATATGATTATAACCCATTCAAAACCAAGTTTTTTCTTTTTAATGCTACGTTCAGAACACAGGTTATTAATGGCTTAATCTGATTGGGTAGAGATGAGGAAGGTAGTTAAGAGGAAGTGAACCCGCATTTGCATGGAGTAAAGATGGGAAAACCAGAGTGATTAATCACTTATGGAAAACCGTTAAAGGTATATATATATATATATATATGTATATATATACATTTAACAGGGAAAACCACGCAGATGAGATTCGAACCTTGACCTTCCCATCAATGGCGATCAAACCAACGGAAAACAACGGCTGTGGGTAACGAAACTTTGCAAACTAATATTTACTTTGTCTCGACACATCGGAGTGAAAATATTGTGATCGTCAAAAATTTGAACTCGAGATTTTGATAAATGTCGACGTTTCATAGCCCCCTGAAAAAAAAAAGAAGTTGTTTCCGCAATGCAGTCAGACTGTTTGTACCTTGGTTTGGTCTAGAATCGAAGCCATTTTACCGTTTGGGTTAAAACTTTGTATCCAGGGTTTTCATAAGGCCCCCCCCCCCTATTTTCCCCCCAAGGGCTTTTTGGAATTAAATATGTAACCCTAAATTTAAGGCTAGTTTATTGAAAGGCAAAAAAAGAATACATATATTTTCTCGAAATTTGTTCTAATGATTTTGATTAAATTTAATATCTAAACACTGTTTATCATTATAAACATGATGTATATTTTCATTTTCTCATTAACATGACTTTGAGAGTAATTTACATAGGGGAGATTTTCAAATTTTCATCATTTCTCCGCAACTATTTGAGACTCGTAATAACTTACCATTTTAAAGTTGTAGAACTACAATTTTTTTTATATAAAACCAATAAGTTTTGAGCTATAAACCAATATATTTACTTTTTAATCAGCGATGCAGTGGAGCAGAAACACGGGGTAACGCCGTTCTGGCACTGCTTTTAGTAGAAAAAAAAATCATTTTTTTTAGCTAAATTCTATACTTTGCGATTCCAAGTTAACTAATTGATTTTATATCAATATTATGTTAAAAAAAATTCATATTATTAATCAATACATTCTGATGAAATTGACAGTGCTCTATACAAATTCTTGGAATTTTAGGGGAAGTGCGTTAAGTAAGTTTCTGTCTTAGTAATTATTAAAAGATGCTCCCAATAACTTCTAGAGGCACTCTTGTTTGTGCAAGCCTTTCACCTACGGCGGTTGGGGGTCCCGAAACCCCACTTCAACTTTGGGATTGCTACGACCTTGCCTTCTGGCACTGCTAGATTTACGACTACACCAATATTTTTAATACAGGTTTTTGAACATTAATTTGATTCGTATGCTCTTCTGTTGACAAAGATATTTTAGTTTTTTCAATTTTCCTGTAAGAGTGTTCCTAGTTCCGGATGCCATAGAGTCAGGGGCGGCCCTAGTTAAATTTCGCGCCCGGGCGGTATTGCTTTTTGGCGCCTCTATAATAATATTTAGCACCACGTCTTACTACCCGTTCGGGTTATACGCTTTAAGTTCTAATTACTCTAATGGATTAGGAATTGGGAAGGTTAAATTAGAGGAAGTGAACCCGCATTTGCGTGGAGGAAAGGTGGAAAACCATTTAGGAACAACCCCCCCCAGTTCACCCGACCGAGATTCGAACCTCGATCTCCCCGTCCTCAGCAGTCGAGCTCAACACGACAAGCGCGTTAGCCAACTACGCCACCGAGGTGGGTGGCGCCTCTCTCTACACGTAACCGGTGTATAATATAGTCTATTCACCATAGGAGTGTAGGTAACTTACATCTAGCAATAGTTAGCAGATCAAATCTCATGTATCCATTTGCTAAACCATATTATCTGCAATGGCCATAATATGTTGATTTATTTTCACTTTTGGCAGTCAAAACTTTCCCCAAAACAATTTTCTTTTTAATTTCTTTTTTATTTTAGCAGTTCTTAAATCTTATGCTAGCTGCCAGCTATCACATTTCTCATGGTGATTGTATTATCGGAAAATTTTGTAATAATCCTTCAACCTAACAAATCCAAACCTAACGTAGCCTGGGCGTGATAGGAAAATAATTGAAGGGAAAACTCCACAATTGCTAAACATACGCTAAACGTTTCACTTCGAGATTGTACAAAAACTGTTAAGATTACAAATAAAACTATAAGGACCTGTTTTGTAGACAATGCCATCCTCTATTTTTTAATATAATTTTAACAAACACTTTGACATTATGAATGGTTTAAGACAAGTTATAATTGTAAAAAAAAAGTTTTAGGGAGCCTTTATTTCAAGCTGACAAATGTAAAATAACTTTTTAAGAGTGGCACTAGATTCTATTTTACTCAACACAAAATTATACTAATGTGTACAATTTCATGTTAGTATCAAAAATTGAACGTTTATTAAGCTTAGCTACTCCACTATCACGCCCTGTCTACGTTAGGTTTGGGGACTATTTTCATATCACGCCCAGATAACGTTAGATTTGAAGTTGTTAGGTTTGGGATTATTTTCATATCCCGCCCAGGCTACGTTAGGTTTGAAGTTGTTAGATTTGGGGACTATTTTTATATCACGTTCAGGCTACGTTAGGTTCGAAGTTGTTAGGTTTGGGGACTATTTTCATATCACGTTCAGGCTACGTTAGGTTTGAAGTTGTTAGGTTTGGGGACTATTTTCATATCACGTTCAGGCTACGTTAGGTTCGAAGTTGTTAGGTTTGGAGACTATTTTCATATCACGTTCAGGCTTCGTTAGGTCCGAAATTGTTAGGTTTGGGGATTATTTTGATATCCCGCCCAGGCTACGTCCAGTCATGTACAAAAAAAAAAGTAGCCCCATGGCTTCTTTGGTGCTGACTGACAACTCACAGCTGATTTCTGACGGTCAACATTTAGGTATATACCTAAATTTTGAATGTCAGAAGTGACAGCTGCTAAACACATGTTTTTGAAGATCATATGGTTCAGCGTAGGGATTCATAATTTGGTCTGGTAACTTTTCAAAGCCGTCCGCTGTCAGCTGTCAGCTGTCAGTCAGCATCAAAGAAGTCATGGGGCTACTATAGCTCTGTTTGGCGCCCCGGGCAACCGCCCAGTTGGTACGGCTCTTATAAGGTAAACATAATCAAGTTTACTCTATAAAAAACCTTTAGCATAGATCATACACATACATCACAGAAAACATTTTCAATAGCTCAGGTTTGGAGGTGACACACAATCAGTGTCAAGGATTTTACCTGAACAGGATATAAATGGTTTGAAAGAAGGGGGAGTAGCGGGGTTTACAGGGGGAAAAAAGATGGAAAGAAAGTGAATGCCAAAAAGGGGTTGGGTAGGAAAGGGAGAGGTGCTTCCGAAGACAGAGCAGTCTACCAGGAAGTTACTGAACTTTTTCAACAGTTTAGACATGATTTAATTTGAAAATATCAAATTTTGTTAAAATTATTGTATTATAAATATAACTCGTGTATGATACAACATTATCTTATTCTTTATGATAATATTATAACTTCAAAACTATATTCTTGTATTTCATGTTTTATTTAATTGAAATTTAATTGAAATTACGTCTTATTATAAAAAAGTAAATTTTAACTTCTAACTTTTTTATTAATATAGTTCATTTTAAATTTACAAGTTTAGTATAACACACAAAAAAAAACTCATGTTGTTACTATGCATATTTTCTAAGCAATAGAGTAAACAACTTTATCGTTCTTATATAGTGGTATCCATCCGAATCTTAATACTAACGAATTTAATTTATACTTATGAATACAATTACTAGTGTATAAAATATTGTTTTATTTTAAATAATTGATTGAAATCAACATATTTTAATTTTCAAAACTTTTTAAATTATCTACAATTTTATTTAAATCCTAAAATATTTGTTTTATTTAACCAAATACAGATATATTACGGACCACGCACTACAGCTTAGAACTAACGTTTAGTGACAATATTTTTGATTCAAATACCTAGTACTAAGAGCTTTATATGCCTTATTAAATAAAGCCAATCCAATCTTAAATTAATTGCTGACTGCAATAAAAAAATATGTTTAAATTTGATATAATTGTGACAGGAAAACTTAATGCCAACGTATGAGTCTAGAACTACATTAAGATACCGACTAAGAAAAATTATATTTGTTTTTATCTCTAAAAATATGGTATATGGCACATTAAGTTTTAACTATTTAATCACTGGATGCAATTTTCTTTTTACAACCCTGGAGGAAATTACTTTTGTCGTAAATGTAAACAATACTTATATCATAAAATTTAATTGAAATTATTTAAGTCTACTCCCTTTAGTAGGGTAATATCGTAGAGTTCGGTATTCCTTTTGCAACGTTTTTATTATCTTTGTTTGGTAAGATAAGAGGTTTCAAACGTAAAGTGTGAGCTTAAAGTAAAAGTTACTCCCTAACAGCTCTAAAAAAAACCAAACGTTGTTTCATCTTAAGAAGAAGTGAAGCGACAGTTCCCTCACGAAATTGGCAGACATAAAAAATGACTCTACGAGAGACAATCTCTTTCCCCTTTCCTCAACCCTCGCCGGTCTATAAACCATGGTTCAGTGATACCTTCACAATTGTGGGACTTTCATGCTTCTGGTGTGCATCCATGGTGGCTGCAGAGACCCTAGCGAGAACTAATGGAGATATAATGTATTTTTATCTGTCAAATGCTTGCTGTTACCTATATTATGAATGCTCTGTAGTAGGCTAGTAAAATAATGTTATTAGTTGTATCATGTAACTTAATTCTGTCGAAACTCAATTCATTGGCGGCGTGGTCACACGCGCTAATATACTGTTTGACTATACTACCGAAGATGGAGAGGCCGAGGTTCAATCCTGGTCGAATGCACTAAGGGTGGTTTCCCTAAACGGTTTTCCACTCTTCATCCACGCAAATGTGGGTGCACTTATTCTAAATTAACCCTCTTAATTCCTTAAAACATTAGTGTAAATTAGTACTTAGACGTATAATCCGAACGGGTAGTAAGACGTGGTGCTAATTTTTTTTATATTGGCATGTACATTTATTATTACTATTAGAATACTTTAAAAATATTTTCTTAACTTACAAAATAAACCCTTAAGAATATACCCTTCGTTTACCTAGAAAAGGTATCAAGCTTACTTTGATTCATTCTACTATGGAGTATCCTATAAATAGGCTCATCGTGTAATCATTCAAGATGAGAGTATTATCTTTCAGGGTAAACAAAGTGTAAAATGGCGCAGAGCGTTTGGATAGCGACGGTAAATAGAGAATCATACGCTCTAATTAGCGGCGAGAAGATAATTAATTCAGAGTAGTCTAGTTTGATACCGGACAGGTGCCTTAAAATTAGTATTTGCTTGGGTGTTTGTTTATTTTAGAACTTGGATTTGTTTTAAGGGTTTTGGTTCGTAGAGCGTTGTTTTAGCAGATAAACTTCATTCTTATATTTATTACAATTCAAGATTAATTTGATCACGATTTTTAAAACGGGCAAAACTTTTAGGAAATATATTATTCAAATTTGTTAAATCTAGTTTCTGGATTTTATTTATATTAAAATATTTTTTTATATTATTTACTTTTAAGTAATTATATCTCAAACACTTCAAAAATTGGAGTTTCCTTATTTTATTTCTAAATAATTCCTGAGAGTTCAATAAAACATCAAAATCGCATGAATGCGCTGAAATGGCTCATTAAGTCTTTTTCTGTTCTAACAATGTGTCAAGAAAGTGCACATAAATACTCCAATAAAGACTCAAATAAAAGATGCTCCAATGGTTTAAGTGCACTGTCGATTAATTTAATTAACTTTTGTTTTTTGTTTGCATCCAAGTCTCAATAAAAGCCTCGAAGTTTCCAACCGACGTTTGACAGTAATCCGCCTTAAAGAACAAAAGAAATCCCAAATAGTCTAGTTTTATCTACGAGCACCAGCCATACCGAGTACTTAAAACCGAGGGAATTTAAATTAAACTGGGACGTTACGACTTTCGGTTTATCGTTTACAGCTAGCCACATAAATAATGGTATAAAAAAGACATCACTTTGAAAACTCACGAAAGTACCGCGATTTAAAAACCTACTATTCACTATGTAATGGCCTCTCTTTTTAAGAGTGGTCCAAAAACCACGTAAAAACGTTTAAAGAAAGCCCTGAGTAAAATTTATTAATCGTTTACCAGTTCCCCTTCCCTTTTAATTGGTACTTACAATATTTTTTTAGCACCACGTCTTACTACCTGTTCAGGTTATACGCACATATACTAATTACTTTAATGAGTTAGGGATGAGGAATTTTGAACTTAGAAGAAGTATACCAGCATTTGCGTGGAGGTAAAGTGGAAAACTATTTAGGAAATACCACAATCAGTACAACTAACGATCGGGATTTGAGCCCCGATCTCCTTGTATGTCATTGGCATTATAGTCTACTGTGAGAGTGACTTCTTGGACCATGCGGCCACCAAAGAAGGTAAAATATATGTTGAAAAATGTTGCTTTGACGCGGGATTCAAAGCCGGAAACTATCTCATCAGTACACCGATACTCTTAATACATTGCTACCCAGGCTTGTGCCATACTCAAGGTCACACATCAATCATTATTATATTCTTTAAATTGAAAGATGACACCTGGGCACAGGAATCAAACCTGCGACCATTGAATTAGCATGTCAATGCTCTTACCACTGAGCTATTCGGGAGTAGTCCCGATCCCAGGATAGTTCTTAAATAATGGTTTAAGGCTGAGTCTGTAATGGACGTGCAGAAATCGTCAGCTACATACGATAGATCAATTAAGATCATGAGCTATCAGATAACACAGCCTCCTTAGTAGGTGCACAATGACTATTGTATAAATGCGCATACCATGAAGGATTAAATAGTCAAGCTATTAAAGTTGTTTTGTGTTGAGCTCGATTGCTGAGTACGGGGAGATCGAGGTTCGAATCTCGGTCGGGTGAACTGGGGGTGTGTTTCCTAAATGGTTTTCCACGCTCCCTCCACGCAAATGCGGGTTCACTTCCTCTAATTTAACCTTCCAAATTCCTAATCCATTATAGTAATTAGTACTTAAAGCGTATAACCCGAACGGGTAGTAAGACGCGGTGCTAAATATTATTATTATTAAAGTTGTTAATTACGATAATGAATGACACAGGTCATGAGGACGACTCTTGGATTTCTCAGTGGTAAGAGCATTGCCGTACTAAGCCAAAAATCTTGGGTTCGATCCACGTATTCATGGGTCATTTTTCAATTTAAAGAATATGATATTTAGACGATGGTATAAGTATAACTAACAAATATAATAGCAGCTTGGCTATTTAATAAACTCATTATTATAATAGTTACAATACACCTTCTTGCTATTATACTATTATTATATTTTTTGACTGGGAATTAGGAAAATACTACAGTAGGAAAATGCATGCTATTACTCCGTCAGTAGGTTGTTGATATCCCGCCTGCTCTCAAGGAATGTAATACTCAGAATATACAAAACAATCATTTTAACGGTTGTTCTCTATGGGTGTGGTCTCTTACCTTACACGACGAAAACAAATTTAGAGTGTTCAAAAACCGAGGTTCTTATGAAGATATTTGGTCCAAAAAGGGATGAAGCCACTCGGGAGTGGACGAGTTTACATAATAATGAGTTACATACTCTGTACTCACCACAATACATTGTTGGATTAATCAAATCTCGTAGATAACGGTGGACAGGACATGCAGCGCTAATGGGAGACTCTAGAGCCGTATTCAGGATACTGACTGGCAAACCCAATGGGAAGAGTCCATTGAGAAAAGACCTAGACGTGGATGGGAGGATAACATTAGAATGGACCTGAAAGGGTGAGGGTGTAATGAGGTGGACTGGATGGTACTAGCTCAGGATAGTGATGGGTGGCGTACCTTTGCAAGTGCGACAGTGAGCTTTTGAGTTTCTAATGCCATAAAGCAAGTAAGTTTACACCCCCTAACAGTAGCCTACCCGTTTGGGTCATAGGTACACATTGTTTATGATAATGGGATAAGAAAGCTATCATTTTTGATTACATCCATTTGACTTAGCGTAGGAGGGTAGAATGGAAAAGCAATTAGTTATATCCTCGGTCCCGGCACAGATTTATCTGATTACTAAGCCCTTCCTTCACCTCTGACAAGACATCTTGTGAATGTGGGGAATGCCAGGCCTCCACCGTGGTTCGGATTCCACGTTAAACTGTAGGTCCTCCATTTCATCTCACAATCACCCTACCATTACACATTAGCGTAAGTGCGTATAACCCGAACGGGTAGTAAGACGCGGTGCTAATAATAATTAATTATACTATAGCCACCCCCAGTATACCTGAAGGTATAATTTAGAAGAAGTGAACTAGCATTTGTGAGAATGGAGAAGAGTAAACTATTTAAGGAATATAGCTTCAGTTTACCCTGCTAGGATTCAAACCCCAATCTATCTCTCGCTGACAATCATGTATAAAACAAGAGTTACGTCTTAGGTCAGCGATTTTCAAACTCCGGCATAGTTATCTCAGGCTCCATGAGGTAAGCTTAAGATATTCTTCATTGGTTTTTCACACTATAAAATAGTAAATCAATAATTACGATTGTAATTTTTTTTTCTAATGTGAATAAAGGATATTTGTCAAAAGTGGAGCAAGAGCATGTGTTATTTTACGCTTCTTTTATACTTGTAACTGTATTTATTGAATGTCCATGATATTTGTGTAAACATTTTTATGAGGGCTCCAGCATCTATTTTTTCTCGTAAAAGGACTATTTATATCTAAACATTTTAGGCACTTAGACTATATTACCAACGAAGAGGGTGGCAAAATTGTTTGAAACTTATGGGGAAAAAAAAGCCTGACCTACCTTCAAATAAATGTTGGAAATTTTTCTCTCTATAGTCCATATACTCGAATAGATACGAATGTTATCGAACCAATTACGTTTATATTTAACGGTCCAGTGACGTCTGTACCAGCAATATTGCACCACCTTTTGAGCAGAGCAGGTCAAGTAGACTGGCTAGAACATCCTCCCCCCTTCCCCCTTCTTAGACTGCCCCCTCCTCCGCGATACGCCACTGTTCTCTGTTAACTTCTTGAGCAAGAGGCTAGGGGGGTTGGATATATATATTTCAACCCCTTCATGGTCAGTTAATTCCGTGCCCATGTGTTGCCACCTCTAAAGAAAACTCTGAGCTGTAGGAGTTAACCCTTTTCCTAATGTTTTTTTTAGCGGAAGAAGTATCTATTAGACATTATATAACAGCACTGCTGCAGTCCAATTTTTTTTATAGAAAGATACTTTATTATTTTTAGGTCCATATTGATAGTATTTTACTAAATTATTAGTGTTATTTATAGGTATTGGTAATATCTATCAAAGGTGACAATTGCAGATCACGTAACTTAATATATGGGTCCCTGAACTTATGTATAATAGCTTTTCTCGCTATCCGAGATCTTTAGTATGAACATTATTTTATAGAAAAATTTCAATAAAAGTAATTGGTTTCAAGACTTTCAAACATATAGAACACCTAAAGCTCTTCTCCATGGCTAAGATATATAAAGGAACCGGGTTTTCTTCCAGGCTATGCTGTTGAAGATTTTGATTATATGTGTAAATGCTCATCTTTATTTCCAATTAGGAAATATTTAAACTTTAGAACTGTCCTAAGTAAAGCTAGCTTGTAAGTCATATGATGATAATCAATATGTTTTGAAATGGTACGTTAGATTAGGAGGGAATCCAACAGGGCAGTGTGAAAGAAACGTCTCACATTGGTTTGGGAATGTTTATAGGATGAGTATGGATCGAGTGACGAAGCAAATTTATGAAGGTAATTTATGTGGATTATAAGGAAAGGTTAGGCCATGTAAGATATGGCTAAATGTTGTAGATGAGTATGTGACAAAGAGAAACATTAACAGTTTTAAGAATAGAAGAGTATTTAGGACTCGGTGTATGGATGTTGTCGAAGCGAAGGGAGTATGCAAGGATAGGGAAGTGTGGTGAATATTTAATATTTAGCACCGCGTCTTACTACCCGTTCGGGTTATACGCTTTAAGTACTAATTACGCTAATGAATTAGGAATTGGGACGGTTGAATTAGAGGAAGTGAACCCGCATTGGCGTGGAGGGAGAGTGGAAAACCATTTAGGGAAAAACCACCTCCAGTTCACCCGACTGAGATTCGAACCTCGATCTCCCCGTCCTCGGCGGTGGAGCTCGACACGAAGTGTGGAGAAAGTTAACGAGAATGGATTAAGAGCGTTCATCATAGCAAGCCCAACTCAGATCCCGCCTCGTATCTGCGTTTGTTTATGTGCACGTGCGGGATATGGGAGTAAAAGGGAAAAGAAAAGACCAAGAAATGCCAGAGCTGTGTGCAATGCATTCGTATTTGAATTATTGCTCGAAATTTTTCGCGTTGACAGAATGACAGAATGAAGATTTGTGCACAATGCTTATATTTGAAGCAAATATAAAATGGTCAAAAATTGCCTCTTAGGTACAGTTTTTATATAAATATAATCTAATATTTCAACAATGTTCACTATTAAGAACTTCTATCAATTCTTTATCTCCATTAGTGTTTAATCAGAAATGATCCACGTGCTATAGTGTTCGTGCAAATTTACTTTGTCTAGCCGAATGTATCACAGAGTTTATTGGCATATGATGCACGCTCTTAAGTACGGGGTTGTCTTTTGAGCTAAATGCACATTTTATTATCTACCCCGTAAAGAAACGGTGGGATTAGGGATTCATGTATTATTTGGGTTAAGGATTAGGAGTGTAAGAGAGAAAGTGAATATTTATATTTCCTTTGAAGAAAAAGAGGGTTAACGGCGACAAGTTAATTGGAAAAACTTGACCTCCCTAAATCCAATAAGGTTCGAACCAAGGCTTTCAGCTTCAGAATCAAGCTCGTTAGCAGTGACTTTGACCTTGTCTGCTAACGAATTTAATTTATAATTATGAATACAATTTCTAGTGTATTAAAATATTAATAATAAAATATTGTTTTATTTTAAATAATTGATTGAAATCAACATATTTTAATTTTCAAACCTTTTAAAATTATCTACAATTTTATTTAAATCCTAAAATAGTTATTTGTTTACTTAACCAAATACAGATATATTAATTACGGACCACTCACTACAGCTTAGAACTAACGTTTAGTGACATCATTTTTGATTCAAATATCTAGTATTAAGAGCTTTATATGCGTTATTAAAGAAAGCCAATCCAATCTTAAATTAATTGCTGAATGCATTAAAAATATCTTTAAATTTGATATAATTGTGACAGGAAAACTTATGCCAACGTATGAGTCTAAAACTGCATTAAGATACCGACCAAGAAAAATTATATTAGTTTTTATCTCTAAAAATATGGTATGGTATGGTATTTTAACTCCTAATATGGCTTATATATCTCTTATGAAAAATATTTAAAATAAATGGTACGACACAATCGTACAATCTTTCTCATATAGTGTATTCTAGCTTGAAAACAAATTTTCAAACATAGGTTTTCAATATTATTATTATTATTATTATTATTATTATTATTATTATTATTATTATTATTATTATTATTATTATTATTATAAGCACCTCGTCTTATTACCCGTTCAGGTTATAGGCTGGGGATTTTAGGAATTAGGAAGGTTATATTTATTGGATGTATACCCGCATTTGAGTCGAGGGAAAGTGGAGAACCATTTAGGGAAACCACCCTCAGTGTAACCAACCGGGATTGACCCCGATCAACGTCATCTGCAATCTAGTCTATTGATCTATCGCGAGAGTAGTGCCTTGAACCATGCGGTCACCGAATTGGATAACAATACAACATGTGCCAGACAATGCAATGGTTATAAAAAAATAGAATTAATAATATCTCCTGGTATTGGAATAAGTATTCTAAATAATTATTGGTTTTGTATTATGAGCCCTAACTTATATTATACAAAAACATTGACGTGTAATCCATAAGCTATAATTAGTATAATAAATTTGTCCAACTCCGTAGCTAGGTCGGTAGCTGTCTGGTAAGCTAAGGGCTCCGGGTTCAAATACTGGCATGGACAAACAAATTATCATTGTGGAATGTGGAAACGTGGGTTGCTAAGACGTGTGTGTTGATATAATTTGTCGATTCAGAAAGTGCACATTAAATACGTCAAACAAATGAAAATAAATATTCCAATTACTTTTAATAAGTAGTTACAAAAATGTATGAAAGTTTGATTACTAAAGTGATTTCATCATTCACTTTTGATAAAAATATTCTTCACTCAACAACTAACTGCCAATGAAGATCGCTTTCCTTATTAATACTCGTGCATTTCTTCTAAATTAATTCCTTATTCGTGCGCTTTAGATTAAGTATTTAATAATACTTTTAATGTGAGGAGTGCCAGGCCTCCACCGTGGTTCGGATTCCACGTTAAACTGTAGGTCCTCCATTTCATATCACAATCGCCCTACCATTACACATTAGCGTAAGTGCGTATAACCCGAACGGGTAGTAAGACGCGGTGCTAATAATAATAATAATAATACTTTTGTGATAAACCTACAAACAAAATATTAGCGAGAGTAACGACAGACTTTCTATGTGCCGTCTAATAATTAATACCTCTTAGAGTTTCTTATTCGCCTAATACTTCTCAACGAATATTTCCCTTTTATGAGCTGGAATTAACAACAACAAAAAATTTGATGTCCTACCTAATAATACCTCTTTGAGTTTCTTATTCGCCTAATACTTCTCTACCATTATGTCCTGTTTCTGAAATAGAAAGAGAACACCGATAGTGTGGTTGGTTGGTCCTCTACCACCTACCTTACACACACACACACACACACA
>CABEEJ010002955.1:17352-33910 GCA_901482245.1 Timema douglasi
ACACACACACACACACACACACACACACACTTCTCTTGCCTTCAAGCTTCTACTCCTAGAGGTTAAAATTTTTATTTTTTATTTTTTAGTAGCCATGCCAACCAAACTTTTGTGCGCACTGAGTCTTATCACCCACCCGGAATGATTTTATTTTTACACTAATATGGTAGGGATGAGGAAGCTAAGGAAGGTTTAAAAGGAAATGTAGTATAATTTGCATGGAGGGAGAACGTAAAAGAATTGAGGTAAAAACCAACTTCAGTATACTCAGCTGGGACTCAAAGCCGTCAGACCAGATGAAGTTGACTGACTGACGACGCCTTAGCGCGTTGGTGGGTGTTTAAAGATACACACGTACTAAAATGTCGGATCCATCTATTATTCACCATTTAGTCTAAGTTTTGTCAGTGACCGGAGGTTGGGATCTGAATCAAAGGCTAGGTGTTGTAATATAGTTTTACTAAATAGTTTCCCAACAACAGTTGTGCGAACCATGTTTTAATTTTTTAAATCTTTACTTACAACGTCTAACCAACTGTTCAGGTTATGCACATATATGATATCTATTCTAGGGGGATAGGGATAAGGAAGGAAGTATTTTAGAGGTAATCTATCCGCATTTGCGGAAAAGAAGAGTTGGAAACCATTTAATAAAAACCACCCTCAGCAGGCTCTAACACGAGAGTGACGCCTTAGACCATTCGCCCACTGAACGGGTTGTTGTGATATAGTTTTTTTTCTAAATACAATTTCCAAATATCCCTCCATGAAAATACGAGTATTTCTATCACCCGAGCCCCATTATTACTATTACTATTATTATTATTATTTGTTCTATTTTACGAGAGTTCCACTCCTTTTGTCAGTGAACTTAGGCCACCATTGCCTTGTTATCTGTCTCCTCCTTTAGCGCCTAGAATTTTCTTCTTACCTTCACTTAATCTAATATTTGAATCCTCTTACCTAGGCTACTCTTTCCTTCATTCCTTCAACCTTTCCTTCTACGACGTTGTGCAGAAGAGAGTTCCTCCTGAAGGATGTGTTCAAAACAGTTGGCTTTGTCCCGAGGAATAACATCCGAAATAGTTCTCTTCTCACCCTCTCTTCTTAGTACTTCTTCAATTGTCCACCTGATCTTCTCAAGTCTTCTCCTGCACCACATTTCAAAGCTCTCCAAGTATTTCTTTCCCATCTTCCTAAGAGGCCAAGCCTCTGCGCCAAATGTAGTATTTAATTTGTTTCTTTCTCAGCTCCAAATACAACTTTCTAGTCAGCCTTAACCTCTTATTGTTGAAAGCTTCCTTGATGTGGTTAAATGTGTATAGCCCGGACGGGTAGTAAGATGTGACGGGAAAAGAAACCCACACAGAAACAGTTGTGCCAACCTTGCTTTGAATTCATTAGTATGACTTCTTAAAATGGAGATGAAAGGAACGCGTGTTAAGGGCAGTTTTTTTAGTTATCAAAGGAAAACTTTTTTTTGGCCAAAATAAATAAATAATTGCTTCAGTAGTAGTACAGAGTTTTTAATTTTATTTTCATGGTGATATCAACAGCTCTTGAATATCTGTCATGAGAATAGCGGCATTAGATGAGAAACTTTTTAAATGAAGCGAAAAAACTGTCATTAATCTCCAGGACATCCTTGACCGATATTCAACAACTGTTGATGACGCCATGGGAAGAAAATTATACTTCAAGTTTGTACTGAAACATTATTTGATTTCTTTTGAAAAAAAAAAGTTTAGTTCTAAAAACTGCAAAAACCATTTACCTTTTCTCACGTCCCCTACATCCCCACATTAAGTACAATAACCGAGTAAAAAGTGATAAGTTTTTCACTCGTGTGAAGATCTTCCACGGCCGTTTTTATTTTGTGTCTGTTTCCCCTTCCATTCTGTGGTTAGCCGGGAAGGTGAAAGGTTCTCCCAGGGTGACCCCCAGCGGTCACAAAGGTCGGAAGTGTGTGTGCGGGTCCTCGCCCAGGCCAGGGGCCCCCTTCGTTTAATTGAGAGGCCCCGTCAGAAAGAGTAATGATGGCTTCTAGAGGCAGCGAGTGCTACGATAACTCACCTCTTAAAACCCCTCCATCTCAACCCTTCCATCCATCCTTCCTTAGTTCCCACCCTCGCATCCTTAACCACACCTTTCGAGTATTACAGCCCACTGACTGACTTTTTGTTCTCGTCTGCTGCCGTGTAGGTCTCTTGGTTCCATTCCAGATGATGTAAATAGCAATTGTTTTACGGTCTAATTTTCATATCAAGGGCTTTATCTGACTGATAAAGAACTTACTAAACCTACCTTAGCTTATTCTTAGTCAAATCATGTGATCTAAAAATTTCACTCTTGATATCAATACCTGTGATCAATGTTCGCTACAAAAATATGTTTTATCTTCCAAAGGTAATTTCTATATATAAAAAGTATAATTGTATTTATTTGCGTTAGGATATTTAACGTTTTCTTTCTAAACAAACTGATTATATAACCATAAGACTTACAACCTGTATTTACTTTAGAACAGACACAACACCAGTCCCCAGTCCTTATTTTAACATTATGAGAGCATTTCAAATTTATAAACTATAATATTTTGAGCCTTCTACTAACCCCACCCTAAGGCCCTTAGAGGGAGCTATTGCAGTTCATTTGTATGAAAACGGTCATTTATACCTCATCCGGGACACAAACATGGAAATAGAGTAAGGTTTCCCTTGAGACTAACGTTACCTTTATAATAGTATATTTTCCAACACCTCGTCTTACTACCCGTTTGGGTTGTACGCATATGTAGTAGCTACGATAATGTATTAGTAGTGAGAAAGGTTGAATTTAGAGGAAGTGTACACACATTTTCGTGAAGGGAGAGTGTAAAACTATTCAGGAAAATCACCCTTAATACACCCAACTTAGATTTGAACCTCGATCTACCAGTCATCGTCAAACCAGTCTATTTCGAGTGTGATAGTTTCTAAACCATGTGACCACTGAATCAAATTTTGACGATTTGTTAGTAGACTAACTATATAAATATATATTTTAGTTCTTGTCTTACTACCCATTCAGGTTATACGCTTTTGTACTAGTTACGGTAATAGTTTTACGGATTAGGGAGGTTATATTTATAGGAAGTGTACCGGAAGTTGCTTGGAGGGAGAGTGGAGAACCATTTAGGGAAGCCACCCTCAGTGCACCCGATCAGGATCGAATCCCAGTCTCCTCATCTTCGGTAGTCTAGTCCAACATGAGATTAGCGCCTTAGACCACGTGGCCACCGAATCGGGTGAGTTAGTAATTATTATTTTAGTCATTTAGTAAGGTCATACCCTCTCTTAGGAATCAAACTATAAATTTTATTCGAATGATAGCTGTTCTACCCTTGCTTAAAGTAATTAATCAGAAGAGGAGTGTTGTCATTCTATGGAACCTTATATTATCGGCCCTTAAGGCGCGAGTGTAGGGTACGTGAGATAGGGTAGTGTTTTTGAAGTTTTTATTGCAAATTTTTTCTTTGACAGAATAAATAAATATTGCTCATGTTAAAACATATAATTTAATTTTCTTCCCATGGTGACCTAGAGTTCTTGAATATTTGTCAAGGTTGTCCTGGAATTCAATCCCCTATTTCTATCTTCGTTTAAAAAGTTTCATTTAAATTTAAACTCTTATGTTTCTACTGGAGCAATATTTTATTTATTTTGACCAAAAATATGTTTTTCTATAAAAAAAAANAAAAAAAACCTGCAAAATACCACTGCCCTTAACTCACGTTGCCCACATTCACATCTTAATAACATTAGAAAATCCACTCATAACAAACCTGTATTCAGAAATGAAGGAGTTGAACCCAGATTCGTGTCGTGGAGCGTTGCCAGGATAAGAAAAGTTAGTTTAAATGGTATCGGTGATAGGTTCTCTTTATTTAGTGGAACACTCATCGGCCTACTATTTTACTTACCTACTCTGTGGCATTAGAAATTTGAAAGTTCATCACCGTACTTCAAAAGTACGCCACCTATCCCTAGCTTTCCCTCGCATTACACTTTGTCTCTTTCAGGTCCATTCTAATGGTATCCTCCCATCTGCGTCTAGGTTTTCCTAATCGTCTCTTTCCATTGGGTTTGCCAGTCAATACCCTGAATACGGTAATGGATTCTACCATTTGCGCTGAATGCCCTCCTTCCGTAATCTATGAGACTTGATTATCCAAACAATATATTTTGATGATTACAGTACAGATAATGTAATTCATCATTATGTAACCACCTTCACTCTCGAGTAGTATCATCTCTTTTTGGATCAAATATCTTCCTAATCACCTTGTTTTCAAACGCTCTACTATCTACTATGTATCTCTATGTAAAGTATAGTATTCTCTGTATTATTGGCCAAAATGGGAGCGAGTGGATGAGAACATTTTACGGGTACGGTCTTAAAAATCTCTGCTTACCCTGAAAGCACACCACGACACGATACTGGTTGATCCCCCTTCCCCTATTTAGGAGCACAGAGCACTCATGCCTTTAAAAAATGGCTTAAGACATCGCCTTTCGGTTTTCAAATGAAAAGTTTCATGCGTGGAGTCATGAAAACAGATGGCTGCAGTTGACAAGAGCAGCTATTATGACATATGGATGACCTGACTACTTAATTTATTTATCCTCTAATGCCTTGAAAAGGTGAATATTGATTAAAATTATTAACCCGTTCGGGTTATACGCACTTACGCTAATGTGTAATGGTAGGGTGATTGGGAGATGAAATGAAGGATCTACAGTTTAACGTGGAATTCGAACCACGGTGAAGGCCTGGAATTCCTCACATTCACAAGATGTCTTGTCAGAGGTGAAGGAGGGGTTTGGTAATCAGATAAATCTTTTCCGGGACCGAGGATTGAACCCCGGCCGCCAGCATAGAAGTCTGACACCTTACCCCTAGACCGCCAGGTCACCAATATTGATTAAAAGTAAGATTAATAGCTATTTCGTGTTTTTGGTGGCTCTCGAATTCTTGGCTACTCACCTGACATGCTATACTCGTATTCCTGCTCAAGTACACTAGAGGTGATTTTTAAAGGTGTGATTAATCACTGTAGGTTTCTCAACCTCTCTCCAAGCCATGTCTGATGTATTTTTTCTTAAGCTACCCTCCTCAACCCCCTCTCAACTTCCAATTGTTTAACAACCCTCGTGTTGAATGTACAAACTAGGAAACAAATACATGACGTCAAACCGCAATATGCACTTGAACTCGGCGAGTTGAACGGTAATCCCTGGCCAACACCATCGGTGGATCACTCGGCCTTGCTGGAGCCGAGTAATTCCTACAAGTGGTGCGGTGAGGTCACTGTTCGATTCCGACCGGGAGACATAATCACCGAGCCCGACTAGTAACTGCCATTAGAATACAAATGGAATCTAATCTCGCTCTGCAGTCGAATGATCCTCCCTGTTAGAAGTTTTCAAGTGTAATGTTGGAGTGCGATGGGGGCTAAAGACGATTCTGTGTGTGTGTGTGTAAGGGGAGGGATTACGTTCTGGGGCTGACGGGGGAATTTAGGGGAAATAGAGTCGCGGGAACTAGCCAGGGTTTATTTATAGAGATTAAGGTGTCATAGAGTTTGTGTTATTGTCATCCTAATGTGTTTTGGTAGTACAGGGCCTAAGGTACCTCCAGCAAGTTTGTTAATTAGTCAATAGGATCTCTACCCATTAGTGGGTGGTTATGAGGAATATATATTCTTATTACGTGGCTAGAATGTAGGCTACACTATTTTAATCATGTGGCTAGTATAGCTGGGTGTGACAGCATGCTTCACACTGCCCCGGGTTAGATTCCCAGCCGGGTGCATTGGGGATATTTTTTAAATCACCTTATGTTTTACTATAGTTTGTTGTTGTGCATTTCCTTGAAATTCACACACATCTTGTGAAATTATATGAGATATAGCAAGTACCCTTGAACTAAGACATTAACAAAACAAAAATACAGAAATCGCTCAAACAGATGAATTATACATTAGTTTATACTTAACTCAATTAATCTACTTTATTTGATATAATATTATAGTTACTGGATGTTGCCGTTTAGAGTCGAAAGTATAATGAAAGAACTTTATCTCACAGTTTAAAACGTCATTGAGGTGACTTAGTAAATTCATGAGATAAGCCAAGTTTTTACAATAATTATCACTTTCGATAGTTTTGAATTAATATGGTGGAATATTGTCAATATTGATCACACTACTTTTATTTTTCATGACGATAATAATATACGATCTATATCTCATTGTGATAAGACCATACAATCTACATCTCATGGTGATATCACTATACAATCTGTGTCTCATGGTGATACACCTATATAATCTGTATTTCATGGTACGGACTCAATTACCAAACACATACAAATTATGAAGACAATATGAGTTTTTTGATAATATTAAAATATCGCTAATACAACATAAAACAATATTTTCTAGTATTTTCATGTATAATACATACCAAAGTATTTTCCTTGTAATATATACTCGTGTATTTATTGGCCTAAGCGTATGGATATTATGGAATATGGAAAGGACATTAAAAAATGTGTTGGTTTTATGTTTCTTACAAATACCTTACAGTTCTCATTATTTATTTGAACTTGTGAATTTAAAACAATACTTTACACTTGACAAAACATACAAGTATTTGTGAACATACAAACAGTTGAAGTACATTAGTACTAAATCTAATATACACTCCATGATGACATAACAACCATGCTGCTTTGAGCATTTATTTAATTATATATTATTGATGTATTGATAAAATGAAATATGATTCGAAATTAATAATAGACTACATAACATGTCATACTTAAGGATTTACGATGTGGTTATCCAAATTTCTAAGTTGTTGATCTATATAATTTAACAATCTTTGGCAGTGAAGTTGCAACCTTTAAACAAGATAACAAATAATATAGTTACAAAATAATATTTGGTAGACATCATTTTTATTAACCCACAATATGACTAGCTAAATAATGTTGGCAATAGAAACACATACGACTAGTGTCTTAAAAAATACAAAAACTGCTGAAATAACTCCCAGAATATAATTACTATAATAAAATCTAAGCATAAATTTTTGTTTATAATGTATGTATTTGAATAAAACACTTTATTTTAATATAGCATGGAAAAACCAGGAATAGAACGCAACTAAAAATGTTTTATCATAAAAAAAATCAGGGTTTTACGATAGATACACAGTACTTTTATTTTACATTAATTTATTGCAAAACAATAAATAATTTGAGCATTTATTATTTATAGATGATTTCTACGTGCTGTCTCTCGTTGAAATGTTATCACATTAAAGCAATAATTTTAATAATATTAACACATTTATGATTGGAGAATACAATTAACTGTTTGGCCATAAACATGATCACAAATATTACCTTGCAAATTGAATATTGCACTTGCCATCACTTTAGATAAATGTAAGATATCTGGTAAATATCACCCTAACAAAATAATAAACAAGCAAATACATGCTGGTCATGGTGGAATTTAAGATGTTAATTTATGTCCCAGAAACAATTTGATAAAATCCTTCAATTTCTTTGACTAAGTGTGTCTTTTATATTTTTATATCTGAAATTAATTAAATTTTCACTTTAAATGTTGCCCTTATATATTCTTAAAGAAAATTACATTGATGACAGTTTAAAGTTGTATTTAATAAATGTATCAGTGACCTAGATATGTCTCAAATACTGCCAAATAATTACGTGATCAATCAAACTACTACAGTGTGTGCACATAAGCTACAATTTCATCAAAATTGCGATTAATACAAGATACATTTAAAATTACTACATTGATTCTTTGGGATCTTTTACTATTTTATAATGATTTTTGTTTCAACATACGTAGCATACTTTACAACATATATCAGTTAAAGAGTGGAGTCAAACAAATCCTACTAAAAAAATACTGTGCTGTGACAGTTTGTTACCAACGGCAGAATTAGGCGAGCGATTATCACATCTAACACTGGTCTGGAGAACAGGGTTGGATTAAAATCAATTGCAATTTTTTATAGTGTCTTTTATTACTCTCTTTCCAAACCGATATTGTGAAGTTACTTTGAATTTCAACCTTTCTATCCTACAACCTTACAAATTAAACGTTTGATTATTACATTTTAAATATTACGACTAATATAGCTGACCTAGGTTTGTCTAGAATCCACTCTCAACTTGTTCGAGATGAACTTTACAAACTTCTAAATCCCTCTACAAAGTACAAATGGCACTTACATTCCGGCGTAAAAGTCCTTGACACTCAGATATGTTTAATTTTTTTCTTTCACCTCTCAACTAATATTGCTCCTTAGGCACTTTTTATACGAAAATAATATCTAGCAACTGAATTGACAGTCAAAATTGTTGCAATTTTTCTTTAAAAATATACAAACTGTGTCACTTTTAAAACATTTATACAAATCTTTCGAGGCCACAAAAATGAAAGTAGAGCTTCTGCTCAAAAATAGTTTTAATGTTATTTAATATTGTTTATAAAGATAAAGTGATAAATTCACTAATGATGATTATTTATTTAATTTTAGAAGAAAAAACTATAATCTTAAACTAATATCTATGTTTGACCAGGTAGACTAGAAATTCTAAATGGTAGCTCTGAACTCATCACAATATCATGAGCAGTAAATTTCACATTATTGTACACTAAAAACATTCGGTAATTTGTCTCAATATAATTCCATCTCTTTCTAATAAATTATACTTTTTATTCAAATCGTATATTCTTCGATAGGGACAATTTGAACCATTACAAACATTTTTTATCAACAATTAAAAGAATCACCTCCAAAAGAGCCCTCAGTAAGTCCATAAAACTTTCAAAATGGACAGTGATTCCCAGGTTTACATTCAAGATTCTTTGGAACAGTCCAACACCTTATCTCAGTCGGTAACGTGTCTGCCTACTGAGCTAAGGGTACCGGGTTCAATTACTGGAACGACCGAAAATGTATCATTGATGAAAATATGAGTTTACCCTTTCACAGTGATAAGTTGATGGCTGGGGACAGGATGTTGTTCCTGTCCTAGTCTTAAGTTAGATTATAAGCCATATGAAGACAGGACAGGCCTAGCAAGCCGGTAGTGGAAAAAATGGACGACTTGAATAAAAAACTGACCTAGACCACAGGCTGGAAACAATATTGGATGTAAAAAAAATCAATCTTGGAACCGTATCTAGCTATATTAACACGGAGAACGATTGTTGAACAATTATTTGAAAAATATTTTAAATTAAGATATTAAAGGATGGCAGCAAAAATAAAAATAAAAATGCATTCATTAAATTATTAACGCATGAGAACATATACTTTTACTCTCCTTCCTCCCCTATTCTCAATTCATCCCTTAGCCCCTTACCAATAACACCCCTTAATGTAGTCTTATCCACCAACCTATTATATTACAAAGCAACCGTATTTTTAATTATTTATTTATTTTTCAGAATTGAATTATATTTGTACATTTGTAAGTTTACCTTTTGCAGAGTAGCACAAATTTATTTCAAAAATATGTTTATGTATTATTTATCACATAACTAATAAAATTACGTAAACAGTATGCAACCACTACCCTGCTACCCCTTAGTGATTACTGGACCACCTCTTTAGTGACTCTCCTTAGTAAGTATTTCATAGTTAAGAACACCCCAATATATATTTTTTAAATGCATTCA
Source organism: Timema douglasi (assembly GCA_901482245.1). Taxonomy (NCBI): domain Eukaryota; kingdom Metazoa; phylum Arthropoda; class Insecta; order Phasmatodea; family Timematidae; genus Timema; species Timema douglasi. The sequence continues at coordinate 27,125 of CABEEJ010002955.1, forward strand.
ATATCTTACAAACACAGTACGCGTTTCTAGCTATATCTATTAAAGATGAGACGCCCGAATCCTTGATTCCTAGAATCGTATGCTATCCGAGAGATTCTAGATTCGTAAAAATCTCAAAAGAGTATTTAGAATACTACAATAGTTATTAAGACTTTGGCATCAAAGAATAATTTTAAACAATTGGTAGAAGGGGTTATATAAACTTATGTAGTTATAAGAATAACACCATCACAAAAAAGTACAAACTTGTATCAATATAATTAATTTACTAGAAAAGTGTTCTCTTTGTTTATGACATAATATACGTGACAAATCAAATATAATATGTCAATGTCACCAAGAATTAAACAACTATTGTTAAATTCAATTTTAAATATTTTCCCTTTAACTTAAATAAGTGTATATTTGTAAAGAATCGAGGATTTGAATTAGTATTCTATATTAGAAATAAAATGTAAGATTCGAAATTTAGATTCGTATTCAAGAAACATGAGATTACAACCAGCTCTAATGTATATATGTATATGTATAATTAATAGTACAAATTGGGATTCAAGCTTATGGAAACCAAGGCTCTCTTTTGAAAGTATTCTCAAATTTCTCTCATCCATTCCACTTTGACATGGGCACGCTACATTTATTAGATACTTAATCCCCTCATCACAACTGGTCAGTCTTTTATATAGTCAGTACCTATTGGAATCTAAAAAAAACATACGTCTACTACTTTGATGGATGTAGTTTTTGGTTAAATCCACCGCACATTAAAACTGATAAGAGCAACTGTTCACCCGAGTTTCATTAACATTTTCAACTCAAAATAAAATCGAAATATTAAGACAAAGATAAAGTCGGTTTCTCATTTATTATTTTGACTTGGAATCAGGGCAGCCCTTAGTGGTGTGCAAATGGAGCGCCCACACAGGGCCCCATGTTTTAAGGGGCCCTGCACTTGTTTAGTTGACAGAGGGGGAAAATACAAGTTTGGGTGGGGAAATTATTGCTTCCCCGCACGTATGGTAAACTCCATGTATGGGCGATATAATAAATATTCAGAGTGTAAAAACAAATAAAAACATAATCATGTGATTTGATTTATTTACGAGTAGTAGGGTGACCTGGCGGTCTAGGGGTAAGGTGTCAAGACTTCTATGCTGGCGGCCGGGGTTCAATCCCCGGTCCCGGCAAAGATTTATCTGATTACCAAACCCTTCCTTCACCTCTGACAAGACTTCTTGTGAATGTGAGGAAGGCCAGGTCTCCACCGTGGTTTGGATTCCACGTTAAACTGTAGGTCCTCCATTTCATCTCACAATCACCCTTCCATTACACATTAGCGTAAGTTCGTATAACCCTAACGGGTAGTAAGACGCGGTGCTAATAATAATAATAATAATAATAATAATAATAATATTTACGAGTATTCTCCATTTTTACTCCACCAATTTGTATTTGTCTGTCTGTGGTGAATATGTCATAAGATTACTTTTGAACGCATTAATCTAATTAATTCAAACTTGGCAGAGTTGTTCTTTGTATCTTTATACATATCAATTTGTTGGTAAATAAAATCGAACTAAGGGTTTGGGAGAACTTAACTTTTATATATATATATATATATTCCTTCTATTGTTAATAACTACAATGTATTTATGTTTTAGGGTATTTAACTAATACCTTATATGGCTTAAGATTGGTATATAGTAATGACATTAAACAAAAATTAAGTTTTTTAATTATATTTCTTTGGGTGGAGGTGGGCAAAGAGGGATGTGAGGAACATAACTGGAGGCCCCACAAACGAAGTTTGCCCAGGGCTACCAGTCTGATAAGGGTAGCCCTTCTTGAAATAATTATTATATGATGAGATTAGACATTTTAAATTTCAAAATAAAATAGTAAAATGAAGCTAAAAATAAAAGTTTATTTGGCAATTTTTATTGTGACTTGAACATGTACTTAGAAATCAGATATTTTCAGTTCAAAATAAAATCGTAAAATGAAAGTCACGAGACCTGAGCGAAGCGTTGTCATAATTAATTTTAAATCGAGATAAATGTATACAAAAATTACATTCATCAAAATGACTTTTCACAAAATTATATATATACCTACAATATAATATATTAAAATATAAAACACACTACAATAATACATTAATAATAATAAACTACCCACGTGTGTATACATGCATACATATCCTGTACATGAGAGTTAATCCCCTATCGATCGAGAGGTTGTATATATCACTTTTTTTTAAAGTGTTTATTTGCCAAGCGATTTACGACCCATTCAGCTTATAAGAAGCTTACACTAACCTAAGGATACAGTATTAGGAACGTGAACTTAAATTCTATGAAACGGAATTCATTCTAGAGGATAGAAAAACCACGCCAAAACTCACAACTTTAAAACTCACGCCTGGTGTACCAGATTGAAAAGAGAACCGAATAATACCTCCTCAGATAAGAGTTGAGCGTGTTATTTGAACACGGTTGCGTGGAGATAGCTTCGTAAATCTTTGTCAAACATACAACTAACTAAAATTTCCAAAGAGTTTCAAATTAAAACTTAATTTTTGAGCAATATTTACAATTTTTTCTAAAATAATTGGTATACGCTTACTACAAGTATTATTTGAGGGGTGGTTCTGAAAATGTATTGTTATAAAAGCACACCCGAATTATCCTTAAGGGAGGATAGACAAACAACAACGATAAATAACATGTGTAAAATCCCTCCTATTGTCCGGGATTCAAACCCCGAGATCTCCACGAATTGTGATCAAGTGGAATGTGAGTCACACAAACCTCCGTGCTGGTGCTAATGTATTTTTTTTAAACCGTCAAGCCTTACACCAAAGATATCAACAGCTTTACCCGCTTCAGTGGCCAAATGGTCTAATGCGTCATTCTTGTGTTAGACTGGGCTGCTGATGATGGTGAGATTGGGGTTCAAATCCCAGTAGAGTCTACTGAGTGTGTCATTTCCTAAATACTTTCCCACTCCCCTTCCATACAAATGTGGGTAGATTACCCCTAAAATGCTTCTTTCCTAATATCTACCCCATTAGAGTGATTACCATATATAGGCATAACCCAAACAGGTGGTAAGACGCGAGGATATAACAAAATACTAAAAGCTTAGATTAAATGTAAGGATGAGAAAATAAATAGAGAGGAAATACACCCGCATTAACTGCTTGAAACCTCATAGAGAAGTCACAGGCAGATTAAAAAAAAAAAGCTCAGCCAAGATTCGAACCTTTACGCTATCGGCACTCCAGTGTAATGCGAGAATGATGCCCTAAACTATGTAATGAGTGATTTGGGTGTTTATGATAGCTACTATGGTCGATTATGAATTATATTTAAGAACGTTCATCATAGCAGGCCCAACTCAGGTCCCGCCTCGTATCTGCGTTTGTTTATGTGCTCGCGCGAGGTATGGGAATAAAAGGAAAAAGAAAATACCAAGATATGCCAGAGATGTGTGCAGTGAATTTGTATTTTAATGATTACTCGAAATTTTCCGAGGTAACGGTAGGGGAAAAAGCTACAAAGTTTCTTGTTAATAACTACAGTATGTCCATATTATGACATAAAGAAGATTTGTGCACAATGCTTATCTGTGAAGCCATTCTAAAATGGCCAAAAATGGCCAAAAACGGCCTTTTAGGTGCAGTTTTTATCTCAATATCATTTAATATTTCAACACTGTTCAGTATTAGAAACTTCTATCAGCTCTCTATCTCCCTCATTGTTTAATCAGAAATGATCCACGTGCAATAATATTCGTGTAAAGTTACGATTTCGGGCCGTCTGTATCACAGAGTTGATTGGCACGCTCTTAATTATTTTTGTCATCTTCCTTACACTACTAGTTGCATGGAATAGCTCACATGTACAGGGCATTATACAATGGAGAAGCGAATTACAATAATAAACATTTTCCTCTAAATACACTATATTTTTACATCAGTACTTTCCCATTGGATTCGTATTAATAGTCTCTCTTCAGTATTACAATATTTGACACGGATCACATTCATAATCATCAAGTTAATACCCTATATTAATAATATAAATTGCTCTTCAAATCGTTTCATATTTTCGTATTGTTTCCTTGATTTAAGATAAAAACTATTTTGGTGACAGTTTTTCTGTTTTGAGAATAATTTTTCCTAGTTATATGTTCTATAGATTATACAAATAAACAAACACAGGTGCCATAATATTAATGTAATTCGGATGTTATGCTGGATTTACAATATATTTGAAGGTATGTTTTCAAGCCCTCATGCATGGTAGTTATATTTATCGGAATACAATTATTTTTGTAATACATTATAAACTTTATTTTATTGAGAATCTGGTTTCTCCATCACATTAAATCAGACTTGAACTGGGGAAATAGGAAACTATGATAAATTAATTTGTGGAGCACAAAATATCGGCTGTAAACACGGTCTTTCACTAAATGAAAATAATCTCTTTCTAATATCGAAGACTCTACATCTATGAGCCACCAGACGTTTGAAGTAGACTTCAAATTTAGAGACGTCAAAAAATGACAACACACAAAACAAAGTTATTAGCCCCCACCCCCGTCCCCCGAAATGATTGCACTTCAGGGAATACAGCCTTGTAAAGAGCTTTTGGAAACTCGAAATATTAGGTTTGAAAATATGATATTTGGTAATCGTAGTTCTCAAGTTTTGCTGTCTCTTTCCTCCAGCGATTGGGGAGGTGAGTTGGACCTCCTCAATACTAGGTTAAGAGAGGAGGGCGCCTTGTCCCTTTTAGAGCCCTCCTTCAACCGGTGTCATGCCCTCTGTGACCCACCCCTTCCTTGAACCCCACCTTGGGCGTTTTGCTGGGGGTTCATCTCAGCCCCGTACCCCTTACATACCAGCAGGTTCTTGTACGCCTGGCGGTACTCGGAACTCATGACGACGTAGATGATGGGGTTGATGCAGGTGCTCAGGTATATCAGCAGATATCCGGCGACGTTCAGCGCTTGATTATCGATAGTACTGTGGAAGGTCTTCGTTAAAGTGATAGGAAGATAACAGACCACAAACGATGCAAAAATCACTAGAATCATTTTCAAAAGTTTCCTATCTTTAGGCGTCATCTTACCGGGAACGACAACCCCGGAATAATTCGTCATCGTACTCTGTCGCCTGGGGCTTCCCCTGAGGTTGCTACCCCTCCGAAAGACTGACGCCACGTGAGAAAGTGCTGAGTTTACGGCCACGGCCGATGGCATCCGCTCCTTCCGGCGACGCTTCCTGTTGAGGCTTTTGTTCCTCTGTGGGGTGGGCCCTGTCGGGTCACCCAGAGAGCTGCAGAGGGAGGTTGGAGTGGCGCTTCTACTACTGTGATCATATTCCTCATTTTCATGATTCATGTCCACTCCGGAGGATGACGAAGGTTCCCCGATGACCCTATGAATAGATGGGGATGGAGGAGATAATAGGTTCGGGTTGGGAACATGGAGGTTAGTCTTGATGCCATCTAGTCTCATCCCGTTACCAGACACTTGTATCTTTACATCTGGCGAGGATCTGTTGTTGTTACAAAGTTGAGGGCTCGTGTGCCCGTTCTCTATGAAAGCCGATGACTTATCCGTGGAAATGGAAGGCCCGGTGCTGGTGGAGCCTATGGCAGAGTCCTCAGCGATTGAGAAGTTGCATCTCTTGATGAACTTGCCACTAATTGTGATGTCCTCATATCCCGAGGAGTTTCCGTTCAGGCGTCTATCTCCCCCACTGGCGGTGGAGTTTGTCGTCGTGTTGGTGACAGTGTTACTCCTGGTGGTGACGCGTGACTTGAGCGCCGTCTTGCGGACAATGTAGAAGATCCTCGCGTAGCAGACGACGATAGCGAGGCAAGGGATGAGGAAAGCCACCACGAAGAGGAACTCTTTCGGGGAGCGCCCGAGGTCATCTGGCAGGATGCTACAAGAGCCGATGCAGCGGTCCAGACCAAACCGGCCCCAGACGCCAACCCACGTGGCAATCAAAGCACCGAAGCCGAACATCCACGTGCAAGCCACCATAAGACCCAGATATTTCTTGCGGTACAGTCTGAAACAACAAACAAAACAGGCTGAGTGCCCTCTTTATCAGGTTGAAACCCCCTGTGTTACAAGTACCAAAACTAATTAGTTTTTTCTAGTAAATTATTGTGTGATCCATTCTTACTAGTTATAAAATTAATAATCATATAGCTTAAAGCCAACTAAATAATATTTATAAAACAATGAGGCTAAATTGAAAAAAAACAAACACTACATACAATAATTATAGTGATTAATAGTTAAATGCTTTTTAAATTAATAGAAAAAGTTGTCTTTAAATTCTAGGACATCCTTTACATATATTGTAGAACACTGTTGATATCACCACGAAGAGAAAACTAAACTCTATGTTTCTACTGGAGAATCATTTGATTTCTTATGGCAAACAAAGTTTTAGTATAAAAACTGAAATAACTTGCATTCCCCACAATCCTCAGCTCTACATTTTAAACTTCAGTTTATACTTCACAAGATAAAAGGCATTTGTTTCCTTTTGTTTTATGAATCGCCGTGGGAGAACCTTGCTTAAGTGGCATCCCTAAAAGGGGGGTAAGCGAATGGTGACAGTTTTAGGGACTCTTGATAGGGAAATCACGCTAGAAAGGTAGATTTCTGAAAGTTACAAAGCTGTTTTTAAATATTCATAGATCCAGTCACGGATTTCAACATTAGAGGGCTGTTTTGGTGGGGGGCGGGGGGGGG
>CABEEJ010002955.1:34059-58418 GCA_901482245.1 Timema douglasi
GTACTAATGTAAGCCCTAAAAGTGTCTTTCTGAGCTTCTGAAAATAAGAAATCTACCTCCCCCACCACTCAAAAAATTATACATATTCTTAACTTGCAACTGTAAAGATCACTACTACTACACTGCTATATAATAATTTAGATTTGCAAACACAATTATTATAGCCCGTCGCCTAATTGAGGGAGAGGGCTGCAGTGCAGCCCTATACAACGAGCCGCCACTGCATAGATAAAATATTATGTTCTGTCACTGTAAATTTGGGTGGGTTGTATCAGTTTCAGTAAAATGGTATGCATATAATAATTATACTTTGTCAATATTGAGACAAAAACATTAGTTTTACATGTTGTAAACCTCCTTGACAGTGATCACAGTATACATAATGTATGCATTTACAGTTGCTATAAATGTGATTTAACAAGCTAAGATTCTAGCATAATACACTTTTAGTGAGATCCAAATCACTAAACTTTCACCCCTTTTATCACCATGTAGATACTAAGAAACTTTTTACCCCACAAGATAATATCATTAAGATTATCAAGAAAGAGGCTGTAGGAGGACTTTGGCACAGATACTTTTTTAATACTATTTTACGGTAAGCAATGATACATTACTTTAATGGTGTTTATTTTATATAGATTGATACATGATATTTATACAATTTGACAACTGTATACACACATGTGTAAATTAGTTTTTTTGGTAAGGATGAAAAGGTAACATGTATAAGAACTGTACCCCCATTTGCGTAGAGGTAAGTGGGAAACAATTTACTATAAAATATTCTCAGTAAATCCAACCGGGATTCGAGCCTCGATCTCCCCGCGGACGGTAATACAGTTTATACAAGAGTGACGTCTTAGACTATGTGTCCACCAAAGCAGAAAACCTACCTTGGAGTNTAAGACAGCGAAAAAAAGTGCACGTTAAATATAGAAAGTTACCAGCTCTACTAAAGTAGTGGATCTTTGCGATTTATATGCACCAAGTCTTACTACCCACCCGGGATATCAATATGTTTACATTATTATTATTATTTAGCACCGCATCTTACTACCCGTTCAAGTTATACGCTTTAAGTACTAATTACGCTAATTGATTGGGAATTGGGAAGGTTGAATTAGAGGAAGTGAACCCGCATTTGCGTGGAGGGATAGTGGAAAACCATTGAGGAAAAAACACCCCCAGTTCACCCGACCGAGATTCGAACCTCGATCTCCCCGTCCTCGGCGGTCGAGCTCAACACGACTAGCGCGTTACCCAACTACGCCACCGAGGCAGAACATGTATACGTTAATAGGATAGGAATGATAAAGGTAGACTTCATTATAAATATACCCCACATCCACGTGGAGGTAAAGGGGAAAACTATTTGATAGAAAACAATTTTTAATAAATTCAATTAAATGAAAAATGAAAACGTGGATATGGAAATCAAATCCAGGACCTCTGACTTTGTGCACCAATGCTCTTCCACTGAGCCATCCTGGTTCGTCTCGTATCCAGGGTCATCTTAGATCAGTTGTTAGTGTATTGAGAGACTATATGTGTTAGCTGGACTGGTCCTCTGGATAGCCATCACATATCAGTTTGTGGTATATGTACTTGAATTAACTTACACCCACTTCAATAGCCGCATGGCCTCACGCACTACTCTCTTAGTAGTCCATAGACTGCCAATGATAGGGAGATTAAGGTTCGAATCTCGGTTGGGTGTACTGAGAATGGTTTTTACCAAATAGTTTTCCGCTCTCGCTCCACGAAAATGCGGGTTCACAAACTTGCTCATTACTACACATGAGCGTAATTAGTTCGTATGGATATAACCCGAATTGGTAGTGAGACGTAGTGACAATAAAATGAAAAAGAAAGTATCAATTGAAAATCGTAAATAAATCACCCCAGCTCGTGAGTCTTCTTAGTGAAGAATGTAAAAAAAAAAAGAAGTAGGCGTAAGAACTTTAATATGATTATACGCATGAACTGTCGCAAAGTAGCTGTTATTTTACCGGAATCCAATTAAATTCCACAGCTATAGAAATATAGAAATATAGAAATTGGTAGCGGTATTTAATTCCTTTCTTCTTTTGTTAGAGATTTTTTGAAGTGAGGCATTTAAATGGACGGTTTTTGGAAACAAACTTGTAAATAATATCAGTGAAGCGATTTAAAACTTGTACAGAAGAATATTAATTGACAAAAGATAGTCTTCTTGTAATAAGCTTTCCATTTTTTACAGATTGTCTTGAGTAAAATGTTGTCAAATCTTAGGGGATGAAATAAAAGAAACAAAAAACAGATTTTTTAAAACCAAATTTAAATAACATAATAAATTTTCAATGGTTTCCAAACAGTATAAGTTACTAGACATGCATTGATCTCGGACACCGTGAACGGAAAGGAAAGACGGTGGCCTCCTGATTCCGAGCAATCCTGATTCAGAACACGAGATTTTTTATATATGATTGCAGATTGCAGATACACCATATTGCTATGCCCTCCCGCCCTTAATTTGATAATAGGAGCGGCCCGCGCGGGCTAGCAGTCATACGTTCTTTCAGTCTCGTCAGTTTAAATTTAACTAAATTACATACATGAGTATTTCTATGTTAGGTTAGGTTTGGTTATGTCAGGCTAGGTTAGGTTATGTTAGGTTAGGTTATGCCAGAATAAGTTAGGTTAGGATAGGGTAAGCTTGGTCAGGAGGAAAGTCCCGGTGGGTGCTGCCATTAGCCCCTTCTACCCGTGTCCCCACTCTCATGTAGGAATTCCCGCGAGTTGCTCTTTTACTTGTTCGCAATCAGGACACAACGAGGAGAGACGACCAAGTACAATACGAGTCTAACGCCTTAGACAACAGATGTGAGTCAAATTTATTTTGAAATTTGTCAGCTCAAAATGCACCAACGCACATATGGGGGATGAATGAGTCACCCTGATAGACACACGGACTAAATATCAAGCTCGTTTAAGCTGGTTTGCTGTTGATGGTGAAATCCGGTATTCGGATCCCGGTTTAATGTACTGAGGCTGGTTTCAACTAAATGATTTCCCACTCTCTCTCTCCACGAAAATTTGAGAACATTTACAACTTCCTCACCCATATTCAATTAGTATACTCAATATATTATTATTATTATTATTATTATTATTAGCACCGCGTCTTACCACCCGTTCGGGTTATACGCACTTACGCTAATGTGTAATGATGTAATGGTAGGGTGATTGTGAGATGAAATGGAGGACCTACAGTTTAACGTGGGATCTGAACCACGGTGGAGGCCTGGCATTCCCCCCATATATTAGTATTACCCTAACGGGCGGTGAAATGAGGTGACAAGTAAAAGAATAATTGTTTGATTTTTATCATCAAGTTTTACTACTTTTTCTGATTACACGTGTATATATTATATATATATATATATATACACAATCACCACGTCTTACTACCTGTTCAGGTTATAAGCATACGATAAATTATTCTTATGGCGTAAGGATGAGGACGGAAACAATTCAGAGTTAATCTACACGCATTTGTGAGGAATGAGAGTGGAAAACCATCCACAGTAGACCTAACCGGGGTTTGAAACCTGATCTCCCCGTCATCAGTAGGCCATTCTAACACACGAGTGATGCCCTAGCCCTTGTTGCCACTGAAGCGGGTACGAATATATTAACAACCCCAGTGGAATAATTATGTGAAAGAAAAATGAATGTTTTAGAGGAAATGTACCCGCATTTGTGTGGTGGAATATTAAGAAACCATTTTTAAAAATCGGTACACCTTGCCGTGATTTTTAACCTTCATCTCCCTGTCACCGGCAGTCCAGTCCAACGTGAAAGTGATGCGTTCATCGATGCGGTTATTATAATTATTCCTCCTACTTTGAAATGAAACTGCTGGGAGTAGGTTAAAACAGTAACTAAGGTGGTTCATTATAAGAAAGTGACAATGAGGAGAAAAAGAGGAAGAACACTCACTTGGGGTACATCCTGGGGTGACCGATCATGACGTATCTGTTGATGGTGATGGCGAGCACGGTAAAGAGGGAGACTGCCACCAGCCCGTAGCGCAGCAGGGGGAACAACTGACACAGTAGCTCTCCGTGCCGCCAGGCGCGCTGCCAGAACATGGAGGCGGCCAAGGGCAGGTTGAAACAGCAGAACATCAAGTCGGACACGGACAGGTTGATGATGAAGGCCGCCGTCGCGTTGCGCACCTGCGAGAAGAAAACAAACGGTTAGACAGAGAAGAATTTAAGATAATAATATTACTTAAGCACCGGGTCTTACTACCCGTTAGGGTTACACTTTTAAATACTGTTTACTCTAGTGGATTAGGAAGCTGGAAGGTTGAATATAGAAGAAGTTAACACGCATTTGCGTGGATGGAGAATGGAAAACCATTTTGCAAAAACCAACCTCAGTTCACCCCAGAGAGACTATAACCTTTATCTCCCCGTCCTCTGCAGTCTAGCTCAACAGGAAACTAACGCGTTAGTCAACTACGTCACCGAGGCGGGTAAGAGAATTTAAGAAGTTTTCGTTTTCTCATATAAAAATAAATTATTGTAATTGCAAACATTTTTTTTTACCTCGAGATTATAATGAATCTTTACAATTTAAGTACCCCCGAACCCAAAAAATGTGGGTTTAACAATTCCGTCTGTCCCTGGACCTATGGGGTCACGGTGCCCAGGCGTAAGGACCCTGCCCGACGAACGGCGGCAGGGACACGCTTGGCCCGCGCACGCTTCATATAAGTGTGCATTAGACTGTCTTCGCCACCTCCCGGTACTGACAAGTCTCCGAAAATCCGGCCGGGGCGCCTCCTCGGGGCGGCCCTGGGCAATGTGTCCGGACGGTGGAGTCCGGGCATAGCTAAGACCCCGGCAGGTCACCTTTATGTGAGGAGCGAGGCTCCTGGACATGCACTAAGCGGTTGGTAGTGCGTACCCGCAAGGCGGGGATAGCTGGTCAGAACACCTCCACGAGGTCCCCGCTGGGCAACTCCGGATGGTCGGCCTCACAGAGATGGAAAGATGGGGCAGTATGCCAAGTATGGGGGCGATATATAAAGGCTGGGGTGATAAGAGCACGGTGGAGGCGGCTGTTCGGAGGCTGAGTTTCTGACCCCCTCGTGATTGGGTGATCACTACCCTCATCCGGTCCCAGTGAGGGGGGGGATTTTCCCAAGTAACCCAAGGCGGGTCTGGCATGGGAGGGCTGGGCCCGGTTTTTCGGGTGCTAGAGTAAACCGGAATGGCACTCATGGACTTCGGTCCATGTCCGGCGAAAAGGTTCCGTCCCGATGGTAACNAACCGGAATGGCACGCATGGACCTCGGTCCATGTCCGACGAAAAGGTTCCGTCCCGATGGTAACAGTGGTTACACTGTGAAGGGCCTCAGAGCCTATGTACGGTGGAGCTAGAGAGATGCCTGGCAACAGGCTTCGGAGAAAAGGATCGACTGTCCCTGGACCTATATCTGAAACAGTTTGATGGATTTTGCTTGGATCCTATATTAAATATTAGATGGATATAACTTCAAAATTAATTTTGATTTTCACCTTCGCTCTTAAATTGAGGGTGGCTTATTAATGAATGATTTTTAAAAACTTTCAATTTTTTGAACATGGCTTTTTATTTTGTATAAATTGGATATCTAGAGACTGTTTAACCTGACATAATATATACATTAAGGCTTATATGTATACTTGATTCTTGGGTAAAACTTCAAATATCTCTTAAATTTCTGTTCAAAATTAATATATGAGGACTATTTTACATGTTAAATAATGTTTATGTTTATCTATCTAAGACAAATTAATTTAAAATTGGTTTACTTCTGACAAATTTTATTTTTTATTTTTTTTATTGTTAAAAAATTATCTCTATAATTCAAAATGTGTATCTTGAAAGTGTTTTTCGTGTTTAACAGGACCCTATATTTTTATTTTTACAAAGATAAATAATTTTAGGTTAGTTTAAAAATGACAGATTTTTTTTTGTAAATTTGAAAAGTTTTAACAATTTTGGTGTAAAATTTTACATATAAAGAGTGGGAGCCCGTCAGAATCCCACTAAGAGGAATTAAGAGCAGGGAAAAATCTTGCACGTATACAAAGAATATCTATCTATCACTTAATTTCTCGCCAGCCTCTTGATACAGTGGTCAGCGCACCTGGCTATTAATCTAGAGGTTCCAGGATCGATTCCTGGTAGTAGAATAAGTATTTTTCCCCGGAGGATAATTCTCCTTATGGTCACCATGATCCGGGTAATTATGCATAAGTTATGTAAAAGACTTCTACTGGCACCCCATAATCACCGGGCTGAATTAATCGCACCTACATGGTCTCCCAACCTCAGTAGATGGTTACATATTCACCAATGCTAGTACAAGACCAGGCATGTCTAGCCGAGACACCTTGGTAGCGTGCGCGATATATAATTTTATCATTTTCTATTTATTTTATTTATTTGAGATATCTAACTTGCACTTTCTTAGCCGACTGATTATATCAGCAAATGAAAATTTCCACGAGCTAGAACAAAAGAGTTTACCAATTTTGCCGGGAAAGGTATTTTCACATAACTTCCAGGATTAATTTACATGCCACAGTAAATATGGGCTCAACTTATTTACTACCCCTCCAAAAGAGGGTGTAATCTGTATTTTTATTGCTCAAGAAAAATCCGTCAAACCTGGTTGGGTTTGAACCCATGAACATCGGGTCTTGAGGTGAGTATTTTACCCCAAAAACACCAAGGTCATCCACGCCAAAAAAAATATCTGCCATGACTCAAGGTCAAGCTTCTGTGGCCATATGAACGAGGTGTTTACATATTTGACTATCTGTGGGCTGTACAATCGCTCGTGTCTGCGATTACAGGCTTGGGTTTTCCCCTTCACAGTTATGAATTAACGCTGAAGGTCCGGCTGTTAACTGTTATATATTTAATTTTAATTCATAAGTCGCGTACTGAAATTATCTATCGGTTCAAAACGTGAACGTCAAATACCTCAAACATAATTTAAGATAAATATATACGTAAGAGCACTCATATAGTCATGGCTAGAACTACTAATAAAGTAGGTAGAATTTAGTATTGGAAGGAATGATAGGTGGATTGGCATGAAAATAACATTATAGAACAGTATTTCCCAAATTTTCACCAGTCGCGTAGCCCTTTCGAGATCGGGGTGTAAGTAATTTTATATCTTTGAGCTCATTAGAATAAAACAAGGAACAAATATCTTATATCGACTAAAGTACAAACGGTCGTTCCTAATTTTAATAAAACTTTAGCAGTAAGATAAACAAAGCAGTGATAGAGCTAAATATATATATATATATATATATATATGAAAATTTATCACATCAAAATCTTTGTTTATTTGTTCATCAGACTTATTATTAGTATTATAAAAATATGTACTATGAATGATTGATACAACTTAACAGGACATCACGTAGCCCGTGAGACGCTTCGTGTACCTCTGTGGGTACGTGCATTACAGTTTGGGAAACACAGTTTTATTAAATATATACAAAATAATGTGTAGTGTATAAAGCATTAACTAAAGGTAACCACATTTATCTTATAGTTGTCAACACTATCATAATTTGTACAAAATGACAGTTGCAGACCCCGTATCTTCATCGTTTGAATACTCGTACATGAAAGTAGCTTTATTAACATTTTGATCTCTAAGATGAGGTTCTTCCAATCTCAGCCTATTAACATTTTTTATTTCAGATGAATAAACTCACTCCATAGGGCCCTAAGACATATGACGTATGAATTAAATACTATCCGTGAAGTAAACATTCCCTAGAGTTAGGAACATACTTGATAGGAAGATCGCAGTTTGAATTCCGGTCGAGTGTAACGAGTTCCTTTTCCTAAATGGCTTACCACTCTCCCTCCACGCAAATTCGTGTACACTTATTCTACATTCAACCTTCCCTAACTCACTAGCGTAATTAGTTCACATGTGTATAACCTGAATAGGTAGTAAGACGCGGTGCTTAAAATATAAAGAAAAGAAAACTACTAGTAATGTTCAGTTAACCGGCAAGGCAGGTTGTCTTTCTCTTTTTAATTCTTTTGTTTCGAGTTCACATTACTATATTATATTATAGTAATAAAAAATACATTATAGACGTCTGAACAAAATAACACAAGTCAAATAATAATAGACAGCTCGTGTGATGATGATTTTGAATGTTTTACCGGATAAATAGTGTACAAACATTCCAAATGTTGTGTAGATCTCGAACAAAACGTGCTCACCAAATTAACTTATTATTCTACTTTCAATTCCTTACATTGTTTAGTTTACTACATGCACAAGGTTTTGTACTAAAAGAAAAGATTCCTCCTTTCATGAGAAAAGTAACTTGAACATCTCATTAACTATTTCATTCCAAAAGCCATTTTAGGCTGAATAATTCCTTTAATGTAATTTTACATTTTTTAAATTATTTTAGTCTGAAACACATTATAAAATAACTTTTAAAACAAAGGTTTGGAAGGATGGCTGCAACAATTTAATGTCAGAATGTGTATTAATTATTTTATATTTTCTTATAATAAAAAAACTATATTAATTTATATAATTTTTAGTAGTATCTACATTGTACAGATAGTATTGTAATCGTGAAAACTTTTGACCTTCAGAATATGAGAACCATGAAGTTTTATGTGCTACCAAACCTAAAAAAAGTGGGTTTTACAATAATTATTTCTGTCCTCACATTTGTCTTTCTGACTTTTAAGCTACTAACAACCCTGATGGATTGATAAATTTTGTTAAATCCTAATAATTAGATGTTAGACCATCCCTTTCTTTTTTTATCGAGCTCAATGAAAGAAAAGTATTGTGATCCTCAAAATAAATCAAGCTCAAGACGTTTCATGACCCCCTGAAACAGAAAAAGTTGTTTTCACATTGCCGTTTTTCTGTCTGTCTCTCTGTCTGTATTTCGGCCTAGAGCCGGAAACATTTAACTGATTGGGCTAAAAATGGGTAACTAGGGTTTTCATAAAGTTCCTCCCGATGAGTTTTTGGAACTATATTAAGGGTAGTTTTCTGACGATCAAAAAGAGAAATAATAGATTTTCTCAAAATATGCTCTAAATATTTTGAT
This sequence comes from Timema douglasi, assembly GCA_901482245.1. Taxonomy (NCBI): domain Eukaryota; kingdom Metazoa; phylum Arthropoda; class Insecta; order Phasmatodea; family Timematidae; genus Timema; species Timema douglasi. The sequence goes on from CABEEJ010002955.1 coordinate 43,221, forward strand.
TAAATTCTGTATCTAAGCATCACAAANTATATATATATATATATATATATAAATAAACAACAAAAAAAAAAAAAAAAAAAAAAAAAAGAAATGGCAGATTTCATTCACCCACTTTTTATCATATCTCCATAACCATTTGAGATACCAAATATTTTATCAATTTCTAAAAAAAAGTACTTGAAGATAGTATACTGATTAACAATTTTTGAAAATGTTATCACTCTATAATAGAATATATGCGAAATATTTACGATCGTGTCATATATTATATTTTTTGAGTTACTTAAGGTATCTAAGCTAAAGTACTGATGGGTGTTAATTTAATTCTCTACTTGGATGGCTGACCGTCAAGAAAAACTACTCCTCTGGTAGGAAAAGTGATTATATATTAACGTACACTGACCCGCCTCGATTGCGTAGTTAGCTAACGCACTAGATTCGTGTTGGGCTAGACTGCCGAGGACGGGGAGATCGAGGTTCGAGTCTCGATCTGAACTGGGTTTCCAAAATGGTTTTCCACTCTCCCTCCACGAAATCGTCGGCTCACCTCCTCTATATTCAACCTTCCCAATTCCTAACTCATTAACGTAATTAGTACTTAAGAGTATAATCCGAATGGGTAGTAAGACGTGGTGCTAAGTATTAGTATTATACATTATATTATCAGCATTGGGCAACCTCCTTTAAGACACCTTTGTTCAAATCCCGGTTGGGAGGGATTCCAACCAATGGTTGATTTAGTGGTTTTAACGCGATGATTTTGACCCGATAATTCGAGATTCAAGTATAAAATCAGATAATGATTGAAATATCTTCATTATTTGATACGTGCTTTAATAATAATAATAATAATAATAATAATAATAATAATAATAATAAACTTTAATAGCGAAGTTAAGGCTACCACCTTTCCTTACATTCATTTATGGGCTTGCCATGTTTGCCAATAGATATGCACATTATACTTTCATATTATTATTAAATGTAATATTAATTGCACCAATAAGAATCCTTTTTGCAAACTTTAAAATGGTCTTAACCATTCACAGGACAAATCATTCTTTAGTGAAATAAGCCATTTGAGTTACACGATTGCAGGCCGAGGCAAATATATATCTCAAGATTTTCAACACCTGGTTGTTTATAGCATTGTTTAGTAACTAAGAAATTAGTCTACGTTAATACATCTTTGCTTTCACGGAATTTCCCTCTAATCAAATTTCTCTGAAGACGTTTCCACAATTTTACCCCACTTTATTGGCTTATCCCGTCAATGGGTTTAATTAAGAAGTGCTCGAAAATTGTTTCCTCTAGAAAAACAAACGTAATACTTGCCATGAACCCTCAACTTAAGAACCCCACCTAAACGGCTAATTACTTAAGTTATTTGTTTTCCCTTCCCATTTAACTCTTTGAAGGAGTTTCAGGAGGGGTAAGAAATTATACTGACATCATATGAGGATAAGGGTTGAAACGTGTCCGAACAGGAAGGGAGGAAAAGTGGGTAAGGGGAAGAAAACAAGGTTGGTTGGATGTTAAATTTTGCAAACTAACTTTCCGGAGTTTTGTTTGTCACACCATGAGCTAAAACAGGTTCTTTTTTGTTTACTAGCAAAATTAAATTTTAGTGTTAGGGAGCTAAATACCATTTTCACTTGAATGGGACAGAAAGGATTAAAACTTTCTCTGTCACCTTTTTTTTTTACAATACTTTGGAGACTTTTTTTTTGTGGGGGTGGAGAGTGGATAGTAGGGGGATGTTCTTCAACGATCAAGAGTTGGTAATTTAAACGTACAAGATTTGAGAAGGAATAGAAGGAGCGAATACCTTCTCTAAGTCTCTTTCCTTTAATCGTGTTTATTGCAAAGGACTCGAAGGAAATATAGGAATGCTTCTCTAGTTAATACCTTAATAGTATAGCCTTCCAAATGGTGTTAAGTTGCACACTTCAGCTGGTTTATTTAAGTAGGAATGGGTCTTCGTTAAGGATAAATTCAACTTAAAAAAAAAATTAACGTACTCTCTTAAAGCTCAGTCCACGGTTCAAAAACAAACATTGTTGGGGAACTTTGATATTATTTTCCTGGTTATAAAAACAACTTCAGAAGTTTTACTATACCAGACTTAAAACTTCATTAAAATATACTAAAATTATTTATGTAAAGAAAACAATTCTATGGAAAGTATCAACCAAGGTTTGTATTTAAAGTTAAGAACTGTTTAATTCTGAAAGACCCACTTCGGTGGCTGCATGGTCTAACGTGCTACTCTCGTGTTAGACTAGACTACCGGCCAAGGGGAGATCGAGGTTCGAATCTCGGTCGGGTCTAATGAGGGTGTTTTTTTTTTCAAAATGGTTTTCCACTCTCAATCCATGGAAATGGGGGTACACACCCTTTAAATATAACCTTCCTAATCTCTTAAACCATTAGCGTAAGTAGTAAATTAGTGTATAACCACGGTGCCTAAAAATATAATTCGCAGAGCAAATTTATTTAACCAGCCAAAAACAGTTCAAATAAAAGCTTTAATTACCAAGGACATGGATACCGAGACTTTAGGTTGGAGCCCTAAGGATCCAATATTTAGCCCTTGTGGTGTGCAAGAGCAGATGAGCTACCCACGATTCGAAGTTCACTAGCTGTGTGATACCAGACACACACATGTACAGTGTGTATCGTCACATGTGGGACCTACTTCAGCGGTGGACAGAAAATAAAAATAAATAAAGGTGATACCTGGTGGGTTCTAATCGGAAATTAGCACTTTAATTGAAGAGTAAATATTCACTTGTTAAATAAAAGCAAACTACATACCACACTTTTTTCACATAATACCACTCAGGTGAGCTCCGCCGGACGTCGGGAAAACCTCAGCACGCTGTCCATCACTTTCCTCAGCATATATAGTCTAATTGTTTCCAACCCACTCTGTATAAACGTGTATCCCATTTGTTTTTGATTCCGATCTACAGCAGGAGGACTCCACTAAACTGTTTGCATACTATACTCTATGGGCCAGTTTCATAGTCAAATTTAGTACGCCTCAAGTGCGGCACTACACTAAATACAAGACGACACCTACCTAAACCCGAATGGAATGGGCCATTATCGCATAGGAAACTGGCCCATTACATTCTGGTTTAGGTAGGTGTCGTCATGAACTTAGTGTAGCGCCGCACTTGAGGCATACTAAGGGCCGGTTTCATAGTCAAATTTAGTACGCCTCAAGTGCAGCGCCACACTAAATACAAGACGACACCTACTTAAACTCGAATGGAATGGGCCGTTCTCGCATAGGAAACTGGCCCATTCCATTCTGGTTTAGGTAGGTGTCGTCTTGTACTTAGTGTAGTGCCGCACTTGAGGCGTACTAAATTTGACTATGAAACCGGCCCTAAATTTGACTATGAAACTGGCCCTATATCTCTCAACCTATTGTTTGTTCCCTTGATAAGAGCAGAATCCGACAAACCCCTGCTATTTTTGAAGAGTGCGGCATTCTACGACTCTACTGCTGCAGGTTTGTATTCAGGTCCAATTTGGCCATTTTTAGCACTTCTTATAATGTTAAGCAGCTCCACATTACTTGTTGAACTTGTTTAATTGTTTTTGTGTCTCTTGTCCGCCGTTTAAGTAGGTCCCACATGTTACGGTACACCCTGTATATAGCTTCAATATCGACAGTAATTCTACCTCCTTGAAGTGAAACATTCGGCTCCATCCCTTGAACCACGACCGAGGCATCTTTGGGGAGTTCAGTGTCGTCCTGTGTTTTATTGGTAGACGCCTGCCGTCGTTTAAGAAGAGAAGAAGAATAAAGTCGTAAACCCGACGCCCATAAAGCACAACAAGGCCGGTATTCTCGTTGCTTTGTCGGTTGGTTAGGAGGAGGAAAGGGACGAGGCAACCGGGAAAGGACACAAAATGACGCTCTCTATTTATCCAGTATGGTACTATCTCGGCACTGGTCAGTTACTAATAGGACACGATATAAGGTAACTTTTCTCCAGAGCAAAATACTTTTTTTTAAATTATTAGGGTCACCTGGTGGTCTAGGAGTAAGGTGTCATACTTCTGTGTTGGGGGTCCAGGGTTCAATCCTCGGTCCTGGCACGGATTTATCTAATTACCAAGCCCTTCCTTCATCCATAAAAAAAACGTGTATTAATCACAACTTGTGAATGTGTGGAATGCCAGACCTTCACCATGGTTCGGATCCCACGTTAAACTGTATGTCCTCCATTTCATCTCACAATCATTCTACCATTACACATTAGCGTAAGTGCGTATAACCCTAACGGGTAGTAAGACGTGGTGTTAGTAGAAGTAATAATAATATTTTAATTATTATGTTTCTAGAGCCTTTAAAGAGTGGGTAGAGTGGGTAAGCCCAAGGAGAGCCAAACTTGAGAGAGTCCCGTACCACCGAAGCGTTTATATTTTAAAACCTCCATGGAATCTGCTCGCAATTGAGCCATACCGACCAAGCAGCCACCGTTTGTCGGTGAATATAGCACCAACTTTTGCGGAAATAGGGTGTCATGTAGTCAGCACAGTGAGCTCTTCAACCTTTGATCTCAATTTTTTAGACTGAAGCCCTACATTTTAATTCAAGTAGCTATTCATTTGTCCTCGAGTTGACCCCGTTTGAAACCCACTATTTTACAGAAAATATGGATAAAATTATAATATCCTTACAATTTTTATTTTTAGTAATTTAAGGTATTGAATGTTTATTTTATGAACAAAAAACACATAAGAATTTCTATTAGCGAGAGCGAAAGGGCATACCAAATTTGCCGGGAAAGGTATTTTCACATACTTTCAGAGTTCTTTTACGTACCCCAATCGACATGGGACTGACTGCTTTACTTTACATCCGAAGGAAGTTGTGCTACGAGTTTTTATCGCTCAAGAAAAATCCATAATCCTCAGCTGAGTTTGAACCCACGAACATTGGGTCCTGAGGTGAACACTTTACCCCAAGACCACCGAGGTTGACCATGTCTTTTAAAAAATGCGTAAATTGTTCGGAAGTTTTGATATTGTATTGATTTTTAATTTCACGTTTCATTACAACTTTTATCACTATTCGGAACTATTATTCCAACACAGTTGGTACACTTGCCATCCAACTCTAGACACCAAACTGTAGAACTCTTGTAATGCGGAGTTAAATTGTGCAATAAACTGCGTGAATTTGCAAATCTTGTCAATATTCTTAAACTCAAATTAAAGAAACTATTATGTCCAAAATCAGTTAAAACACGTGAACATATTTCACTTCTGGAAGAATTATTTTAATAAAGTGAATTAACTGAATGGACCTATTCATTTTAAAATCATAAATAAAATTGCACTTCAAGGTCACGAGCTACAAACATGCATGTGTGATTATCGAGTAATAACATAAATAATAAATAACCATTATTTGAAATTTAATTTAAACTCAACGAGGGATACATTTATAAGTACTTGTATGAAATATAAACCATATATATAAAATAGTTAAATTTATAAAATATTAAGGTTTGTTAATTTAAGGATTCTAATTTATTTAATAGTTTTTACATACGAGTCCTTACAGTCATTTTAAAACTTTTTTTTTACGTTAATTAGGCTTACAGCAGAGTATAAAATATAATACTTTTATATAACCTGCATAAAAATCCGAATAGAAATAATCAAGAAAAACAACCAACTTGGTAATTAATTTTTGTCTTGTAGTGTTTTTTTAAATCACCGCATCTTACTACCTGTTCAGACTATACGCAATGAGTATTACTCTGATGGGGTAGATATGAGGAAGGTTGAATTTTAGAGGTAGTCTACCCGCATTTAGGTGGAAGGAGAATGTGAAACCATTTAGGAAAAATCACCCTCATTTAAACAAAATGGGATTTAAACCCAGATCTCCCTGTCATCAGCGTGCCAGCCTAATATGATAATGACACCTTAGACCAATCGGTCACTGAAGCGGGTAGAAAATTTCTTCTAAAGTAAACATACACTTGGGCTATTAATACAGATCGGCAAAGTTGGGATCGTAGATTCACATCAGGAACATTATCGGCCAATTCAAAGCGCTACCAATCCTAATTCAATATAAATTAAGACTTTATTCACATGTTTGCTGAAAATAGAAAGCAGAATCTATTTGAATGGTGCAGCAATTCACAAGCTGACAGAAGCATATCATGCTTTATTATTATTATTATTACTAGCACCACGTCTTACTAACCATTCGGGTTGTACGCACTTACGCTAATGTGTAATGGTAGGGTGATTGTGAGATGAAATGAAAGACCTACAGTTTAACGTGGAATCCGACCCCACATTCACAAGATGTCTTGTCAGAGGTGAAGGAAGGGTTTGGTAATCAGATAAATCTGTGCCGGGACCGGGGAATGAACCCCAGCCGCCAGCACAGAAGTCTGACACCTTACCCCTAGACCACCAGGTCACCTCATATAATGCTTCATACATGATATTTTCCAACACAAACTAAAATAGATGAATTTTATTTTCTAGTGGATATACAAACCTAAGATTAACACCAAAATGATACACCTCAGTGGCCACGTGGTCTAACGCGCTACTCTCACAGTAGACTAGACTGCCGATGACGAGGAGATTGAGGTTCGAATCTAGGTCAGAAGTACTGAGGGTGGTTTTTCAAAAATGGTTCTCCCCTCTCTCTCCCAAAATGTGGGTACACTTCCTCTAAATATAATCTCCCCTAATCCCTAAACCCATTAGCGTAATTAATACATAATCGGATAAACCAGTAGTAAACGGGTAGTAAGACGTGCTACTAAAAAAAACCACTATGAATGTTTTAAAATTATTATTTTATGTCACGAAACAAATCAAAATAATCCTAGAACGACTCGCACGTTTTCTATTTAACGAGTTATTTAAAGTCATCTCACAACAAGAGATGCAGCTGTCTGCTAGTATCTTGATTTGTAGGCGCGTGAGATCTCCAAGATGAGGTCGCGGAGAAAAAGGAAATCTGAATTTATTTCTAGTCGCGCCTAACCGAAAATGTCGATAAGACAAACATTCTTGTGATTACTTTAGAGTACCTCACGTGATTACGTTTCTTCTTTGTTTTCCTGTGAACGTGTGAAACCACAGTAATACATATGAGCTAAAACTTTCACTTTTAACAGATGGTATCAAATAAAGGTGAGATAAATACTGTGACATCTCATTTTTACTATCCTTGACTTTTAAATTATTATTATTATTATTAGCACCGCGTCTTACTACCCGTTCGGATTATACGCACTTACGCTAATGTTTAGTGGTAGGGTGATTGTGAGATGAAATGGAGGACCTACAGTTTAACGTGGGATCCAAACCACGGTGGAGGCCTGGCATTCCTCACAAAAGATGTCTTGTCAGAGGTGAAAGAAGGGTTTGGCAATCAGATAAATCTGTGCCAGGACCGAGGATTGAACCAAGGACTCCCAACACTGAAGTCCAACACCTTACCCCTAGACCACCAGGTCACCTTGAATTTTAACATTATTATTTTTATATATATCGCTTAAAAGGTTCTTGCAATGTTTATCCAACTATAGTTTGCTTGATGTTGGCAAAGGGGGAGGGAGGTTCAAATCCTGGCCAGGTACAATGAGTTATCTAAATATCAAACAAATAATTTCAGTGTAGATACAACAATTTTTATTTATTTTGTCACCACGTCTTACTACCCGTTCGGATTGTACACCTATGTACTAACTACTCTAATATGATAGGGACGATTAAGGTTGAATTAAGGTAAGCTGTGCTCACATTTGCGTGGAGGGAAAGTGGAAAACAATTTATAAAAAACCAGCATCAGTACATCTGACCTGGATTGAATCCCATTCTCTCCATCATCGACAGTATTGTTTATTGCGAGAGTGGACGCCTTAGAGCATGCAGCCATAAAAGCGCGTTGCAACGATGTTAGGCTAACTCGGAGTATACATATAACTTAGCGATGTTAGGCTAACTCGGAGTATACATGTAGCTTAACTATGTTAAGCTCACTCGGAGTATACATGTAACTTAACGATGTTAAGCTCACTCGGAGTATACATGTAACTTAACGATGTTAAGCTCACTCGGAGTATACATAATAACTTAGCGATGTTAGGCTAACTCGGAGTATACATGTAGCTTAACTATGTTAAGCTCACTCAGAGTATACATGTAACTTAGCGATGTTAAGCTCACTCGGAGTATACATGTAACTTAACGATGTTAAGCTCACTCGGAGTATACATGTAACTTAACGATGTTAAGCTACACTCGGAGTATACATGTAACTTGGCGATGTTAAACTCACTCGGAGTATACATGTAACTTAACGATGTTAAGCTCACTCGGAGTATACATGTAACTTGGCGATGTTAAGCTCACTCGGAGTATACATGTAACTTAGCGATGTTAAGCTCACTCGGAGTATACATGTAACTTAACGTTTTCACCTTTTACTGTTATGGGTCTTTCCTCGGTGGTAGACTCTAGAATCTGAGTTAGCGCCCGTTCCTCATGGACCATTTCCTCCTGCCGTGTTATATAGTCCTCTCTCTTGTAATAAAAAAAATATATCTATCATCTTTGTCTGTCTTTTTATTGCCTTTTATATCTCTTTCCCGGCCCTCCCCCCTTTTTTGAGGCTCTACCCTCCGTTAACACGATGAAGCAATATAACTAGAATGTTATTTGCATTCAGTCCTGACCTTCGACAATCGATTCAATTTTCTTCCCCTAACGCACCCTCTTCACTCTCTTCATCACCCCCTTATTCTTACTAAATGTGACAAGTTTGTTCAGCGGCAAGTTTTCAAACAGTTTGGCCGCTTCAAAACTATTCTTGGTATGAAAAGCCCGAGCGAAACGGTCGTTTTTAATGGTCTCCAGTTAATAGCTGCAAAGTTTGCCAAAAGTCCCATTTAGTTTCGGTAAATCACATGCGTTATGTGGGATTCGACAAAGGAACATTTAGTCGGAAGAACTTTTTAGGTTATAAATATAATTTGTAGCTAAAATTAAATATACTGTATACATATATACATATACATACATTATATGTTTCTAATGAAGAAATATTTTATTTATTTGCGCCAAAAAAAGTTTTGCTATAAAAACGGCAAAAATAATGGCCTTTCCCCGCGTCCCCGTCCACCTCACCTTAAGTAATTTAGAAATAATTACAAGTTATATCTATTTGTGTATAAATTAGCTACATAAACGTGTAGTATTGAAACCATTGTTCTGTAAAATATATATACGACTTATGGTGAGGGGGACAGAGCCGCGGGGAAAGGCCATTTTTTTGCAATTTTTATAGCAAAACTTTTTTTGGCACAAATAAATAAAATATTTCTCTAGTGGAAACATAGAGTTTAATTTTCTTCACATGGTGATATCAACCGTTCCTGAATATCTCTTTGGTGGCCACATGGTCTAAGGCGTCACTAAAGAAATGGCATGAACTACCGATAACGGAATGGTCGTGGTTCGATCCCAGTCTGGCATAGTGAGGGTAATTTTTCCTAAATTGTTTTCAACTCTCTCTCCAAGCAAATACGTGTACACATCCTTTAAACTTAACCATACTCACGCATAGCCTATTAGCGTTATTGGTACATAGACGTATAGCCCGAAAAGGTAGTAAAACGCGGTGCTAAAAAAAATTAAATTAACTTTTGTTATTTAAAAATCTATCTTTGTGTTTTACCTTACAATTATAATAAGTATAGTATAAACATGGCACCCGGGCACGGGATAAGAACCCAAGACTTCTGGCTTGCCTTCGCAGTAAAACCTTTAGACAATAATCCAAAGCTTCCCGGTTAGATTTCCCTGTCCAGGTTTAATTTTTCAACTACATTTTATTTAAAAACAATAAAACTTAATTATTGCTACTGGTGACCTGGCGGTCTAGGGGTAAGGTGTCAGACTTCCATGCTGGCGGCCGGGGTTCAATCCTCGGTCCCGGCAAAGATTTATCTGATTACCAAACCCTTCCTTCACCTCTGACAATACATCTTGTGAATGTGGGGAATGCCAGGCCTCTACAGTGGTTCGGATTCCACGTTAAACTGTAGGTCCTCCATATCATCTCACAATCACCCTAACATTACACATTAGCGTAAGTGCGTACAACCCGAACGGGTAGTAAGACACGGTGCTAATAATAATAATAATTATTATTATTGCTACTCCTAGCTGAGAATTATTAAGGCTACAATAAAAAATGATGTGTAGCACGCATGGATAAAATACTTTACTAAAGAATGTTGTTGGAGAGACGTCATGGTGAAAATAAACAGCTTGATTATCCAGACGTCGGTACGTTTAACCAGTCTTACTCGCTCCTTCGGCTTAAAATGGATACATTTATTTAAAGCTCAAAGATATTTGAGATAAAATAACAGATATTGTTGCAGAAACATATTTTAAAAGAATCAAAATCTCTGGTCACCATAGCGCTTAATATTCAGCGCCTCATTTCCTAGACCTTGATTAAAAAAATATAAATATATATTTGCCAATAGTTCAGACACAATTGGGTTGAAAACATATACGTATTAGATAAAAGTTTATTTTATTTTAATAGTACTACAGCTTCGCAATGATAAGTTTTTTCGTATCCCCAATAGGTGCAGAGATATATGACCCAGATTTGAGATATCCGCTTATATAATATACCCTCTAATTCAGGGGTCAACCAACCTTTTTGGCCTCCGATTTACTCACAAACTTACAAACATTCCACGATAAGTAACCATTTCTTCGCTCTACTTCTGCTTCATTTTTTCCAATATTTCTTATATTTATTCAATTCAATATTTCCTCAAATATGTAGTCACCCACTTTATTAGAAAAAAATAAATACAGAATAAATAAAATGTACATATACATATTATTTCAATTTCTTATAAAATATAATTATATATTCTAATTATAGCCGATAAAGGTAGTTTTGGTCACACTAAAATATTATTTGAAAGTTCTTAATATATTTGCGATCTTAGAAGACTCAAATATCAACTTTTAAGGACTCTTTTTTTCTACGTGATTGACTGAAAATTGCCGTGAGATCTACCGGTAGATCACGATCGACTTGCCAAGCCCTGATCTAAGTCATCTTTCCTCAAAAATAAGATACGTCATTTTGGTTGCGACGCTAAACGTTGGTTAGATTGTATGTCTTGGAACTCAATGACAACTTTTTCTCTTCATTTAAAAAGCTGGAGCAAAATCTTGCAAAAAACATTAGTGGGAAGTTTGATGGGATTTAAAATAAGTATTCATATTCTGCGAAAACAGGTGAGGTATGAGCAATTCAGAGTTCACTATATACACACAAATGCACACACACAAAGACATGTGATCTCTTACTTTGATATTTCCATAAAAAACTAAACTATAACAACTTCAGTCAACGAAATAAACTGACGCACAAACAACCCTTTTGAATATTACATTCTTAAACTTTCTTTTCTCTTTGTTACTTCTGTTGACTTAATGTTATACAGTTGAGTTTCTACAGCAATGGAGGGAGGAAAAAAACCCCTCCGGACATTCTTTTAAAAAAAAAATTCGTTTCAAAGGCAGTAAGAAGGCAGGAAGGAAGGTAGTATTTATCAAGAAACAATAGAAGAAACTTTTATAATTACTAAGTCTCGGAAAGGAAATATTTACTAAGCCAGGGAGGAAGAATATCATTCTTTAATAGAGGGTATTAGGTACCGAGACTTGCTGCAAAATTATACAGTAATCCTTGGTTCATTAACAGAAAAACAAAACAACGCTATAAATCCAGATTTAAAAAAGGTCATGTTTTCTTTTGATATGAAGAAAAGTAGTGTGGGGATATCTATTTATTTTCTCGTGTTTATCATAAGAATTTTTTGTACTGGCTATCCTTATACCTACACAAATGGGGTAAAGATGAGTAAGGTAGAAGATCGAATATATGTACCGGAATTTGCATGGATAAGGAGAGAGACAATTTATGAAAAAATCACCATCATCACACCGAATCTAGGCGAATCAAGGTGATCACCTAGGGCGCAAACTTCCTAGAGGCGCATACCAACAAAATTTAGTTTTTTAGTGTATAAAGAAAGATCATTTAAATTAAATTATCTTATAATTATTTCTAAATAAAGAAATAACATCTAATTATTTTATTCAATATCAAGAATGTATATGTTTTAATATATTAATAAAATAATCAAACATAATCACCAATATGTCTTTATGACATTCAGTCGATTTTTCACCGAATCCCTTTGATATTTAATTAAAATATTTCAATGATATTAAGAGAAAAATAGGAGAAAGAGGGGTTAATTATAGAGGACGGGAAGGGTGGTATAAGGGAGGTAACCACTTATATTTTATTAGTCTCCAGATACTATGAAGATGGATATCAAAAAATCGAAGCGAAACGACAATTTTCTTAGGAAGCCCATTATTTGAAAACTGGAAATTTATGTTGCCACAATATCAAAAAAATTACAATAATTGCATTTACATTACTAGCCCATTTAAATAATAATATAAAGATACACCATAGAATAATACATAAGTAAGTATTATTAGAAGCTTTTGATTATTTTTTTAGATTAACTTTATAATTAATAAACCAAACAAGGCATTTGCAGAAGGCTATATTTTAGTGACGTTCAATCAAAGTTGGTGGTAAGAAGTGAAATTCCTTTAAAATTCACGATTTATCTCAAATTACCTGTTTGGACCGGATATTAAAACTGTTGAAGCTCCTGCCCTTATCAAAGACGAAATGGCTGAGTGTAACCAGGCGATATGTAAGAAATGTAACATCTAAGTCATCTACCAGCAGCGGGTATGGATTAGGAGTGTAGTTCAAAAGGGATAGTGGATGTTTAAACTAACCTTAAGTCACCAGGATAGGAATTTGAACCCCGACCTTCCTGTCAACGATGACCAATCACGGTGACGAATCAAACGTCTTAGGACACTCGGCCACCTAAACGGCTGAGCATAAGTTCCAAGCTAGAAGTGTTATTAATTCTCAAGGCTCTTTATTCACATTTCTAGGATGTAGTTCAATTTTCATAGAAATATATTTTTAGAAAATGGGAACATAATTTGTATGGCTAGAATTAACCAGCCCCATGGTGTAGTGGTCAGTGCACCTATCTATGAGTCTAGGGGTCTCGGGTTTGATTCCCAGCTAGTATCTTTGAGTTTTCTTCCTGAAAGAGGAACTACCTCAAAGGTCACCAGGCTTAGGTTAGTTAGGCTTAAGTTGGGTTTAAGTGTTTCCGCTGGTTTCACCTCCTCATACTCACTATCAACATCATCTCATCTTAATCGTGACATGGAAAGAGCCTCCATGGAAAGGATGTACGATTAATACATTTGGGTGTCCCCTGAGCAAACTTACATCAGTACAGTCTAATATTTACACAACTGGACTACGACTGATGTAGCCCAGACATCAATATTATTATTATGCCTAAAATTTAAAAATCTTATTATTTTATCAGGGTCATTGAAAAGGTATCTATCAAAATTGACAGCCATAGATAGCATGGTTTTACGTATGACTACTTAAAAACATATCTAGTAGATTTTATATTCGTCAGATAATGTTGTTACTATGAAAATTGGACTGTGATTTTGTCTGCACCTGACAATACAAGTAGGGCTACAGCAGTAATCCCTCTGTAACCAAGACGACCCGAGTGGGTCTGACGACACAAAACCAACCCCTGGTAACGGGCCCCTTTAATTATGACACCAACACTACACCCTCTTGTATCGAGGAAGTGAGATTGTGTTTTACTGGGAGGGGGTTGGGGGAGATCTGGTCCCCCTGTCTTATTACCGCACACCCAAGGGGAGGGGTGGCTAGAAATCAGTGTGACAAGTAGCGACACAGATGCAGGACATAAGGGGGGAAGACTGGAACCTGGGATCAGACATATTCGAAACAAGAGTTTAGAGGAGAGGAAATTAGAAATTCTGTAGAATACAGCTATTAGGGTACGCAGATGATTTAGCTTTGTGTGCAATAGTAATGAAGCTGTTGCAAGAAAGACAGAAATTTTACAAAAGGCTAGTAAGGAAATAGGTTTAGAATTGAACGCTGAAAATACTAAATATAGTACATGATCACACAGAGAACACAGATTGGGGACGATAATTTAGAGATTACTGCGAGCAACATAATCATTTGACAGGGTTAATGAGTTTAAATATTTAAGAACAATTTTAACTATAAATAATGATATAATATTGTAGATTACCAACTAGGAAGATAATATTATTATTGTTATTATTAGCACCGCGTCTTACTACCCGTTCGGGTTATACGCACTTACGCTAATGTGTGATGGTAGGGTGATTGTGAGATGAAATGGAGGACCTACAGTTTAACGTGGAATCCGAACCACGGTGGAGGCCTGGCATTCCCCACATTCACAAGATGTCTTGTCAGAGGTGAAGGAAGGGTTTGGTAATCAGATAAATCTGTGCCGGGACCGAGGATTGAACCCCGGCCGCCAGCATAGAGGTCTGACACCTTACCCCTAGACCGCCAGGTCACCAACTAGGAAGATAATACAGTCGAGAAATGCATGCTATTACTCGGTCAGTAAGTTGTTGACATCTCGCCTGCAGTCAAGGAATGAACAACTCAGAATATACAAAACAACAATTTTAACGGCTGTTCTCTTACCTTACATGACGAACACAAATTTAGGATGTTTGAAAAGAAGGGGCCTGAAAAAATATTTGATCCAAAAAGAGATGAGGCTACTGGAGAGTGAAGGAAGGTACGTAAAGATGAGTTGGATTGTGGTAGGATATTACTGAAAAATAACCACCAATAATTTTTATTTGTGATCTGTTTTTAACGTCAATGTTGTGAGGTAATTTGTGATTGGTGAAGTATTTTCTCTATTGAGTCCTCTAGTGGTCCTGGGAAAGAATGTCGACGTGACACCAATGAATCTGAGCTAGTGGAATTATTATGTTATCCTCTTGGGCGATTAGATTATAAGCTTATGGTGGGATGGGAGGGGACGTGAGAAAGGGTAAGTGTTTTTGCAGTGTTCATAGAAACAAATTTTTTTTGTCAAAATAAATAAAAGATTGTTCCAATACAAATATATATATATATATATATATATATAT
>CABEEJ010002955.1:58426-72605 GCA_901482245.1 Timema douglasi
TTGTTATATTTCAAATATATTTTATATATATATATATATATATATATATTCTTCCTATGGTGATCTCAAAATGTAATGAATATCCATCAAGGTTTTTCCGGAATTTAATGACAACTTTTTATATACATTTAAAAAGTTTCTCATCTAATGCCACTATGCTCATTTTGGATATTCAGGAACTGTTGATATCACCATGGGAAGAAAATTACATTCTATGTTTATACTGGAGAAATATTTTATTTATTTTGGCAAAAAAAAAGTTTTGCCATAAAAACTGCCAAAACACTGGACTTTTCTCGCGTCCCCTCCCATCCCACCTTAAGGGTGGCGTCCAGAACTATTACAGTGTTATATTAAATACATTATTAACCATTATTATATTATTCAAAAGGAGATCGTGGTGGTTTAAAAATAATTTACCAACAACATATTTAAAGCAATGAATTTAGCTAATTGATTTAGTTACTTTGATTTAATTACTATACACGTGTAAAGTTGTCTTAAATGTATATAACATGTTGTAAAATGTTATCTATAAAGTAGCACACCTCTTGTGTCGTAGTCAAATGTGTGAACCATCCTATATCAATTGCCAACCTGCTGGTTTTAACATATAAAGAAGAGAGAAAAAAAATTTAATGTAAAACTGCAATGGACATAACCGCTCAGATATACGTGTATCTAAAACATTGCATCAAACTTTGGCAGGCTATTCCTTGGGTGAAAATATAATAATTCACATCAGAAACCTAGCAAAACAAGGATAAAAAATTAACAAAAAGTTGTCTTGGAGAAACTGTTTAGCTTTCCTCGTTTTCGAGATAATCACACAAGTTTGAGCTCAGAGACAAGTGTAAATGCCTATCAGGTAGGCAACCAGAAGTGAAGTGTTACTTGCACTGCAGTTGTTTAACCATTTTTACTGGCACGTGTGACAATGTATCACTTAAATTTGGTAAACAAGGCTGGTTTGTGTGTAATGATGGAGAAACTCAGATACTTTTCCTTCTTCATAAGCTCCGATGTGTTTCTATTTATCATATTAGTAAATTATGCTTACACAGTTCACACTTGGGTGGGATTTTAATCACTACACTCACTGGGGTAATAAAAGCTAAATTAAAAAATACTAATTGTAGTTCTTGTTTGTTTTAGTTCCTAGCTTCAAAAGCAGATTCATAGCAAGTGTTCAAAATGGCGGCCTCTAACGTCATTGCAATAATTGAGGTGGCGTATCAATGACTGGCGTAATCTTTCGAAAACACGTGGTGTTTCTTGAACCTTATTACATGCAGCACCTATCCTGGTTAACAGGTCTTCCTCGGATTCAATGGCTGTCTCGTACACCAAAGCTTTGAAAAAACCACACAGAAAGAAGTCTAACGGATTAAGGTAAGGCGAGCGTTGTGGCCACGCAACAGCCATATAGGCTCCCTACCTGGCAAGAATTAACACTTGTCTTTGAACTCAAACATGCATGATTATCTCGGAAACGGGGAAAGCTAAACAGTTTCTCCAAGACACTTTATTTATTAATTTTTACTTCATGTTTTGTAATATAAGTCAAAATTAGTAATACTTACTCTGTCATATTTTATTGCAGAAAAAAGTGTTACAGTTCCCCCCTTTTTTACATGATGGGGGTGGGTAACGGTAACAACATATTTAGTTTATTAATAATCAAGGTTTCAATAAATAGTATACAAAGATTCGTTGTAATATCCTAAGCAGTTTTTCATAATATTTCACACAACAGCCGTTTTTAGCTCTATCTTTAGGGGTGTATACCACCCTTAATATTTAAGATGGACTCTAGGTTGCTGATGTGAATTGTTCTATTTCCCCCAAGGAATAGCCTGCCAAAGTTTGATGCAATGTTTTAGATACACGTTGTATATTTTGTGCAAGCTAGGACACGGCCAAAGTAACGTCCTAGTTTCTAAACATGCCGACAGAGCTTCAGTGCGTCTGAATGAATAATTGCTTGTCTCAGCTTCCCGCGGATGTGGTAAGCGCTTGACTAACAAGCCCTGTTAGCACAAACAGCATTATTATTTTTACTTCGAGGGGGTAAATAATCAGGCTCTTCCATTCTTGCACCCTCCGTCTCGTCTTCATGCAAATGGGGTGATTGTGCGGTAGTGAGTTGAACAAAGAGCGTTAACTACGGTCTTATACTTTGCGCCTTTAGGTTCGTTCTACGCACGGCTAGAGTCAGACCTGACTATGATCGACTTAGAATATCCGACCTATGGGAACGGGATGTTGATTTCAAGGAAACCAGCCCCATAGTTTAGTGGTCAATGCACCGGGTGACGACTCTAGGGGTACCAGGTTCGCCTCCCGGCTGGTACCTTGGGTATTTTTCCCTAAAGGGGAATTACCACCAGGATTTGGTTAATTAGGCTTAAGCTAGGTTGTGTTTCTACTGGTTCCACACCCTCATACTCACTATCACCATAATCTCATCTCATCGGGACATGGAAAGAGCTTCCACGGAAAGGATGTACGATTAGTACATTCGGGCGTCCCCAGGGAAACGGTACATTAGCTCTGGCTATTCTTTCCATTACTGGGATATTTGATTGTTGTATCTCAGATGAACATTATTATTATAATTATTTAATTTTTTAAGGAACAACACCAGTGTTACGCCTTAAGAAAGAATTAATAAATCCTATTTGAAAGAAATGACACCCAGTTCATCTGAATGGATCAAATCTCGTTCTTCAAAGTGAGCTAGGCGTGCTAACCACTTATTTAAGCAATTTGACTCATGTTCTATAGATTTACATGCTATACAAGCTGGTAGAACTGGGTGTGCACCTACACGCTTTAATTCCATACGGGCGTTTTCAGTTTTGTTTTTTAAACCTTTCTCCACATCATTACGTGAACTTTTAAATAAAATCCACCTTTATCATCCTGTCCTATTAAAATATATATACCTGATCGCTGTACTACTAGTCGAGTCTAATACCCGCCCGAGATATACACATATAATTACACTAAATGGGTACAGGTGAGGAAAATATAATATGATGTACTAATATTCGCGAGGGGAGAGAGAGTGTAAAACAATTCAAGAAAAATTATCATCAGTACACACGTTGCCAGGATTCATACCCTGCCCTCCCTTGTCACCAGCAGTCAAGACTAGACGAGCCTGAAGTTTATTCCACGTGCTCACCAATGCGGGTAGTATACTAGCAGATAACTTACTTTATAAAATATAAATGCAGTTAAGACTCTTTCTCTTGTCAAGTAACTCCGGTGATATGAAAAGGATTATTCAAATTACCACGTGGTATAAGTGCCGGGAGCGCACCATAGTGCGTGGGGGAATCCGATTATGAGGAGAAGCTTTATTCGAAGTGAAGTGTTTCTAGGCATATGTAAAATGTGCGAATTTAAACTATTTATCTTCCCAAAATATTCATTTACACACATAAAATTCAACACTATTTTATTTACACACGTCTGCGTGACTGAAGACCTAAGAGGCTTACCACTCTAGCTCACCCTGGTTCGACCCTTTGAACAACATTAAATAGTTTACATGTGTGGGTGTCTTTTCATTCTATTACTCAGATATTACAAATAAATGAAATTGGTAATGTAATATTTTCGAAAAACATTATTTAATTTTTAATTACCTTTGAAACCAAAGCTATTAATGACGTACTCTCAAGGGTAGGGATGATAAGGGTAGCTTTAAAGGAAGTACACCCACATAAGCGTGGATAGTGGACGGGAAAAACCAGAATGATCACTCTTCCCTCGAATTAAATCTCAAGCTATTATGTTGAAATTTCATTGATACCTGTCTAATTACTTAAAATAAAAAAATCGACCTTCTTAGGTGGCCGCATGATCTAAGGCGTCACTTTGACTATAAACTAGAATGCTTATGATAGGAAGATCAGGACTAGAACCCCGGTCTAATGTAACGAGGGTGGGTTTTCCAAAAATGTTTTCCACTCTGCCTCCACGCCAATGCAAATAAACTTTCTCTTAATTCAACCTTCCTCATCCTTAGCTCATTTGAGTAATAAGTACATATGCGTATAGCCTGAACAGATAGTAAGACGCGGTGCTATAAACAATCTTCTGTAACTGTAAAAAAAAGTTTCTTTCTATCTAAATCGGATTGTAGTAATCCTATACATGTATACGCGACTAGTACAGAGTGGTTATGGAAGTATAATGTCTGATATACCCCTTCTTAACCCCTTTCAGAGTCACTAGGAAAGCAGGCAAACAGGCAGCAACACGAACAAATACCGACGCCAGGCGCCGCACTTAAGAGGAACAAAGGGAAGAACTTCGCCGGATTCTTGTAACCCACGTCTCACTGCGGCGTTTAAAGGAGGGAAAGGGGACGCATGAAAGAGGAGGATATAATGTTTTAAGAGGGTCCTTTGTGTCTCTTTTCTTTAAATTTAGAATTTAATTATAGATCAAAGGAAATACATGCCGGTAAATAGATATACATGCATCGATATACACACGAACTAAATATATATGGCTCATCTATTCTGATTTCTCTACGACACAGAGATTCAAGTTTGAATACCGACAGTGTGCTCCCTAAATGTTTCACCACGATCATTACACGCAGGTGGTTTACCCTTTCACAATGATGAATTAATGGCTGGGGACTGGATGTTGTGCCTGTATTAATCTTAAGTTGCATATGAAGCTACGACAGGCCTAGCAAGCAAGTAGTGGAAAATATATGGATTGAATAAGAAACTGACCCAGGTCACAGGATGGAAACAGTAATGGATGGATGGATGGATAAACTGCACGTAGGTGCGTGTGTATCTCTAAATGAGCTCTTGCTCATCTTTATGTCGTTAGCCTAATAGTGCACCGCATCTTACTATCCGTTCGGGCTATCCTTATATTTACACTACGAATATTAATTTAGGGGAAATTTATGTCTATTTATGTATATGAAGGGCCAGCCGTTTTCATAGTCAGACTTAGTACGTCTCAAGTGCGGAGATATACTAAATACAACACCTACCTAATCCAGAATTGACTCAGCCAGTTCCATATGCGAAACTGGCCCTTTCCTTTTTGGTTTAGGTAGGTGTCGTCCTGTATTTATTATAGCACTACACTTGAAGCACTCTAGTTCTGAATATGAAACTAGCCCTAAGAGTGGAAAACCGTTTAAGAAAATTAAAAGCACTTTAAGTACACTCGACTGGGATGCGAAGCTTCATCCTCGGCATTGGAAATCAATTATGTTGTGAGAGTTACTCCTTAGAACACGTGGGCGTTAAACTGATTAAAATGCGTATATGCCGGTCGGTTAGATAGAGGTGGTGAGAAAAATAATAATTTGATAAATATTTGCAATTAGATAAGGATGATTGTACAGTCCATTCGCCACTGAAGTGGTGCTATGGAATGGATAGCAAGAGTTATCAGATCTACTCTTAAGCCAGATGACTCGTAAGACCATACTGAGCTGCTGTCACTTTGGACAATCTAAAACTTTCACAACAAAAAGTTTTTTTTAACATTTCTTTTAAGCGTTTTTACATTATTAAAATATGAATTTATGAAAATAACTGTTTGATTTTTTTTGGTGTAAGCGGCGTTTGTCGTACATTAAAAAATACTTTACAAACAAAAGCTTCTAAAATACTTCATTATTTTCAGGCTGATCGACGACCTCATACAAACCTATGCGGTTGTGTCTATGTGATTTTGTATACTTTATTTTAGGAAGAATATTAAATTAAGTTTTGTTTACAAAACCTGATTTTTGAAAAATTTTCATATTGGCGTGAAAGTGTGAAAAATTATGATAATTTTTCATTCATTATTTATTGTACTATAATATTTCTTGTTACCACAACCACGAAACCAAAAATATAATAGTTTTTTGTTATTATTTTTTGTTATTTCAATAAGGTACGAAAAAGCCAATTATACAGTAATCCTTAGGGAAAAATTATTAGACGCGTTTATTAACACTTTTTATTGAAAATATAGTAATTATAAGAAAATAATAACTATTTCCACATAAATTACATTCAAACAATGTTTGTAATAAAAATCTTCTTATAGCTGTCAGTGACACCCTCTCCTATGACGAAGGGACTGTAGTTAATTAAAAAAGTTGTTCAGGGAACTAACTTGTGATGAACTTTGAATGGACCGTTGACTCCATCACCATGTGAAGACTAAGCCACCGACTCTACAGTGATCTCACAAAGTTGGTTTAGGTCGCTGTCTAATATTAGTATCAGAGTATTTGAATAAAATTTAAAATAGCAATCCTAACAACATATATTATAGGACTTGGACTAAATACGTTGATGAAATTATCATGAAGAGAAAAATTTAGCCAACTCCATTTCTACTTAATTGTAATGTTTTAGCCCAATTTATGAAAATACGTTCCTTTTTTTCTGTGGGTTTACTAAATATCTTATATAGCTACTTCAAAAGAAAATGTTAATAAAATACTCATTCAAAAGCCATGTCTTTCGATCTTATGGATAGGCCATACATGGGTCTTATCTTCCCTTTCAAAATTATTGAAGTTTTTGATTAAACCGTGTTTCTTTGTTTATCTCCTTACATGAGGCTCTACTATAAACACTAAACACCCCTTCCACCCGTTTACCCATCCTCAACTTTCCAAAAGTTAAAGTTTCTCATCTGGCATTGTTGAGGTTGACAGTTCCGTGACAAAGCCAACAAACGTTACTAACAAAACGAGCAAACAAACTCAGGTTGACTTATGTAACGCTACTGGGAGAAGAGATGTCTTTCCCTTTTGTCTGCACTCTCAGGAATGTCTGCCGAATTTCACTGCATGCCGCATAGTCAACGAAACGTGCTATTGTAGCTGTACAATGGAACAGGGGACGGGTTTTCAAATGGTGGTGCGCGATACGCAATCGGCCCTACAGATTTTTTAAATTTAATTTAATAACGTTTGACGTTCACGTGCTCCTCCAGAACTAAATAAAAGAAGACCTTACAATTAGGCTTGCTCAAATTGCACCAAGAGCTTAAAAGTGCCCCCCCTCCTCCTCCGGAACAGACCCAAATTGCACCAATATACCCCTTCCCAAGACAGGGCCCGAATTGCACCAACTGTGAACGTAAACAAATATTAATGCTATGGCTGGCGGTAAGAAGGACACAAGTAAAAATATATTATTTAATTAATTATATTTAGCTATATAAAACAAAATCAAACATTATAACATCACAGTAAAATTTCCATTTTAAAAACATTTTCAATAATAGATAAATATAAGCTAAAGGGTAATATAATAATAACAAAATAAAATAAAAAACAAGTTAAACATAAAAAATAAGTCAAAGGATTTTTGGAGGGTCACACACTTCACAGAGCTTAATCTATCTATTAACAAAATTGTTAAAAATTATTTAAAAATATTTTGAATTTTTGAAAACTAGTCATCAGTAAACTACCCTTAAAAGGACTTTGCCCCCCAAACCAAGTACACAGTATTAATTGTCAGCTTAAATACACCCAAGATGTATGTTTTAATCAAAATTGTTAAGGCTATTTCTGAGAAATTTCGAATTCTTTTAAAATTAGTCATTAGTAAATTTCCTATAATTCAATTTTTTTTTATGGAGATCGATTATACAGTCCTATTCATAATTTTAAAAAACTCCCCAGATATACACTTTGAACAAAATTACTTAAGCCGATGATTAGGAATTTGGGGTTCGAATCCTGGTCGAGTGAACTGAAGGTGGTTTTCTCTAAATGTTTTTCCACTCTCCCTCCAGGCAAATTTGGATTCACTTTCTCTACATTTAACCTATCTCATCCCAAATCCCACTATTATAATTAGCATATAAAAGTATAACTCAAACTGGTAGTAAAACGCAGTGCAAAAAAATATATCAACAGTTAAAAGTATAATAATCAACTATCAATTCGAAAATTATGACGGTATTTATGTAAAGTTGTAAAATAAAAAAGTTTCGCTTACTATGCTTGCACCAAATTAAATCGACAGCCTACTATCCTGGTTTGTGGAAATGTTGACACGATGCACTCACGTAGCGCTTGCTCGAAATCAATCCCAATGTATAAAGGTTGAATTTGAAGTTGTCTCTTCTCGCACTCATCCTTTAGGATTCTCATGGCGGCAATGTAGCTCTGCTTTTTCTTGTCTTTAAGTAGGCAAAATACCAGAGGTATGTATGACCCTTTGAAATACCCGTGTACAGTAAAAAGCCGAAGAAAATGTTTCAGTGCGTATTCAGAGGTTCCATCCATTAACACAACTTCATTCTGGCACAAATACTCAAGATTCGAGTCAAAAGAAAATATCACAACCCCCTTCTCTTTTTACTTTAAAAAAAGTTTTAGTCTAGAGTAGTATATAGTTCAATTTAAGGCAAATTGAATTTCGTCGGAAGATTTAGGCAAATTTGGCAGTTAATGCTATTCCTGAAACATTTCATGTCCTTGCGGGTCAATGTTTTTTATAGTTTCTTCTCTCTGTGTACCTCTTTGTGGATCAACTTTGAAGGCCTTACTTAAGTCGCCTCAGCTTTCCTCTTAACTGCATTGCTTGATGTATTTTCTGTTCAACTCTTGATTTAGTAGTGGTTTGTGGTTGTGTTGGTCTTCCAATCCGCGAGAAATTATTTCCGCAGTAAAGTGTGAATATTTTCCCCTTAAAGTCCTTTTTAGTGCATCTTCACCTCTTTTCCCTCGTCAAATTCAGTTGATTCACCTGTCGATACGTATAATTATTATAGACAATCAGACCTTTCCCTCTTTCACTATAAATTCTTTCCATATCAATAATTATTACTAATACTACAGTCCACACAAAACCCGAACAGAAATAAATCAATTACACATCTGGACAGTTACCGTTTCCGAGATAATTTGTTAATACTGGCCAGACTTTGTCAGAAAAGCTAATACAGATCTTGTTGGGGGATCTTAGGGCGTTTTTACATTCAGTTACCTAAGGAAGGGAAGATAAGACGTGGTGAGAGCTTGTTTGCTTGTGTGTTTGTCTACCTGAATTAAACTTGGCGCAATTTGGGTCCGGGTTAAGTGAACATTTTTTAATCCCTTAATTATTGGCTCAGTTCGGGCTTGCCCTTACAATTACGATGTATATCTTCATGTATGTCCTTCTGTATGTATGGCTGTAACCGAGACTGGAGCCAAAACGTTTGATACAAGTCGTTCAAAAATGATATCTAGATGTTTTATGCTTATGGCTTAATGCATAATCGTAATTTAATCCAAACTCTAAAATTAAGAGTAGTTTGATAGCCAATTTTTTTAAAAAAAATTGAATGTTTCGAAAATGATACTGACAATTTTATTTAAATTAAATTACTAGATTTTTTCAACATGACAAATAGCTCTTTATACTTTATTTTAGGAAGATTATTAAAAATGGTTTTCTTACAAAAGTCTTATTTTTTAACAATTTTTAATTTTTCAAAAATAGTTCAAACAATTTTGTTCAAAATAGGTACCTAGGATGTGTCTAACATAATAAATAAAAATAGCTTTGTTTTTCTAAAATATGTTCACAAGACAGTTTAGTGAAGCTAATTTTTTTTAATGTGAAGTTTTTTTCAAAATGGACTTTACAATTTTGTTCAAATTTTAACAATAAAAACGTGTTTTTCAATGACAAAATCGTTTGAGGGTAATTTACTAGTAATTACTGATTATTTAAAATTCGAATCTGATCACATGACACCCTCTATTCGCAGAAGTCGTGACTATCTTCGCCAACAGATGGTGGTAGCTCAGTCGGTTGGGCTCAACTGCAAGGCAATTGAGTTCTTTTTTTGTATGAAAAAGTCTGTACAATTTTTTTGTACCATTTGATTTTATATATATATATATATATATATATATATAAAGGCTTTGCCTATGATGACTGTGCGGTAATCGACCTCAGTGTTATTGAAGTAAAGTGGTTACCTCAGGATCCGATTTTCGTGGGTTAAAACCCAGTCGGGGTCGAATGATTTTTCTTGAGCGATAAAATTACATATTATAACTTCCTTCGGAGGGGAAGTAAAGATGTCGATCTCATGTCGTTTGTGGCATGTCAAATTACCCTTAACATTATTATTATTATTATTATTATTATTATTAGCACCGCGTCTTACTACCCATTCGGGTTATACGCACTTACGCTAATGTGTAATGGTAGGGTGATTGTGAGATGAAATGGAGGACCTACAGTTTAACGTGGAATCCGAACCACGGTGGAGGCCTGGCATTTCCCACATTCACAAGATGTCTTGTCAGAGGTGAAGGAAGGGTTGGGTAATCAGATAAATCTGTGCCGGGACCGAGGATCGAACCCCGACCGCCAGCATAGAAGTCTGACACCTTACCCCTAGACCGCCAGGTCACCTACTACCCTTAACAGGTATGGGAAAATACCTTACTGGTAAAATTGGTAAATTATTTCACTCTCACTCATATGAATTTTCGTACGTTGATATAGTAAGTCGGTTCAGAAAGTTCATGTTAATAAATGCCTAAAATAAATAAATAGACTATATAATGTTCATACCGACTGCTCAAAGGTCTTTTATATTTTTAAGTCCAAGTAAAATTCTCCGAACCATCTTTCTCGCATAGCTCTCTAAAGTGATTTGTGAAATGTCTCCATTCACACAGAACTTAATGTCAATTTGTGTTTGTACTGAAAATAACATTATGAAGTGGCCATCTTAAGTTGTGTGGGGGAGAGTGTAACGCTTGAATATGAGTTGGTACGAACTATAATGCGAGAGAGTTTGAAGATACAATGTTCTGTGGGAACGGAAGGATTGAACGGATCAAAGAGGAACGGAGATGGAAGGGTGCTAAGAAGAAACAAGATGATGGGTATGTACAGTTGTGTACAACTAAACATAGACCACGGATTTTTTTATGCTCCACGTCTTAGTACGCATTTGGGCCATTCACATATTTACACCAATAGTATCTCACGAGGAAGGTAGTATTTAAGGGAATTGTACCCAAATTTGCATAAAATAAACGTGGAAAAGACACCCTTAGTACAAATGGAAGTGGATTCGAGTCCCGAGCCTTCAAACCTCCACCCCCCTTCCCCGTCACCAGCAAACCAGATTAGAAAAAAGTTTTTTTAACACCATATTCAGGTTATAGGCGTATGTACTAATTACGCTAGTGTCTTAGGAATGAGAAAGGTTAAAGTTAAAAGATGTGTACCCACATTTACGTGGAGGAAGAGGGGAAAACAATTAAGGAAAAACCAATCAGTATACTTGACTGGGTCTCGAACCTTAATCTCCTTATCATTGTTAGTCTAGTATATATATATATATATATATATATATATATATATAGAGAGAGAGAGAGAGAGAGAGAGTGACGCCTTAGACCATGTGGCCACCGAAGCAGGTGCCATACAAAGTTGACATGGCGTTCCCAACGATACAGTTCCCTGCTTATTTACGACTCTGTCAATACAAATGTTCCAATTAGGCCTAGAACTGTCTATCGGTGATTACAATATTACTTACGCTAAAAACTTATGTTCTTGGGGCTACCATTAATTTATAGTTACAGTAGCCCCATGACTTCTTTGGTGCTGACTGACAGCTCACAGCTGACTTCTGACAGTCAACATTTAGATATATGCCTATATGTTGCTTGTCAGAAGTAACAGCTGCTAAACACATGTTTTTGTAGACTATATGATTAGGCGTAGGGATACATAATTTGGTCTGGTAACGTTTCAAAACTGTCAGTCAGCACCAAAGAAGCCATGGGGCTACTGTAGTTGAATCACAGGTGTAGATGATGTATTCTTAAAGTTTTTGATTATTATATTGAAATATTAAATTATCTGGTACTTATACGATAATCTAGTTGTTAATTACATTTTTATGTTCCACCAGCAGATGTTGTAATAGGTATGTGGGTGTGAGAACAGAAATTGCACTGGTGTTATTGTTTTATTGAAACCAATTTGATCATATCTAATGGTATTAACGTCCTAAGGATGAATTTAACTCAACTGTTAACTTTAAAAATTGGAATATCTCAAATGTTTTCGTTCGATTTCATTTAATCATGGTATTTAACGCGCACTTTATGAACCGACTGATTATATCAGCACATGACTTATAAACTAACTTAAACCTAGAACAGACACAACATCCAGTCCGGCCAATAATTCATCAATATGAAAGGGAAAACCCACATTTCACCAATGATACAATTTTTGGTCAAGAAAGGTATCAAACCCGGGACCCTTAGCTCAGTAGACGACAAGCTACCAACTGAGCTAAGGTGTCAAACTTGATTTCATTTAAATACGTGAACAATTTTCCAGAAGTTATTAATGGAAAATTTTACAATAAATAAAATTTAAAGTTTCACCTCTCTCATCATTCGAAACGTGGTCTATTTTCATGTTTAACAGAGTGTATCGGGGTGATAATGAGAGTGTAGTGAAGGAGTATTATGTTTTTCTTGATCTATCGGTCAATAAAAAGCAGTTCCGATTCAGACAAGAGCTCGAATAATTAGAAAAGGGGACGATGGTAACGAGGTTGGGTCAAAATCTATATAATTATTACACTCGAACTCACACAAAAGCACATCTAAAGCTCTCACAGATGTTTTACGTAAATGGAATGTTCTTTGATTCTGTGAAATCTCTTTGTGACGATTATGAAGGTTTGTAATAATATTGAGAGTTAATCAGAAAATTAAATTGTCATTTATTCTTAGATAGAGGTTAGTCCAGTTTTATTTACTCTACGCGCTACGCACCTTACTATCCATTTGGGCTATTTGCATACTTACATTATTGGAGTATGAATGAGAAAGTTATAATATAAACAAAGTGTACCGGCACTTGAATGTGGGTAAATAAAATACCATTTTGAGAAAAGAAAAAAAATCAGCTCAATTCACACGGTTGGTTTTCGAACCCATGACTCCCAATAACTGGCAAAACAAACTATATGCGTCTGATTACGATATGAATTAATGCGTTTCTAAACAAATACAAACGTTTTATAGTTATTAATTTTAAACAAGATGTATGTTTCCAAAGGCTTGTTAAGTATTTTGCTTTAAATGTGAGAACAATCGTTTTATTTTGTTTATAATTTTTGGATGTGTGGTGGAAGTAATAGCCTACATAGGTCTATACTTAAAGAATTGATATTTGATTGGCAAAGAATCGTTAGATTATGACGACCCATCTTTTTACAAATTGTATTACTTCTCTTTAAGTCAACATCCTGAAGGTTAATGGGATGCGATTTATATCCATCCGGCGCTTGACATGCACTTATCCCTTCGACTGGTTAGTGTTGCCTGCACCATCTGGTATAAAATATCATACTCTAGGGTAGTAAATAAAGTGTGGTGTTTCCCCATTGCCTTACACGCTGAATTTCTATGGGCGAGAGTGAAAGGGTCTACCAATTTTGTTGGAAATGTATTGTCACATACCATCCAGGGATCTTTTACATGTCACAATCGACATGAGCCCGAAGGCTTTGCTCTTCCTCAGAAGAAAATTGTGCTACGGAATTTTATTGATCAAGAAAAGTCCGTCGACCTCGGCTGGATATAAACCCACAAACGGGTCCTGAGGTGAGATCTTTACACCAATACCATCGAAAGTCTTATTTAACAAAGATTATTCCTTATATTAGGCCTACTACCGAATTATAGCATTCATTGGATACAATGAAACGTAACATAAAGGGAAAAAATGTTTGTCTAGCTTGGAATTTATATCGATCAGTAAAATAAATTAATGAAAAATGGATTTTAATTTTTTACAACAGTTTCATTGAAGAACTCTTAAAGAAAAGTTATAGGTTTTTTTTCTAATAACAATTGGTTAGTTCGACCTGATAATCTTTTACCTAAATAATTGTTGACAAAAAGATGAGAAGATTATTATTTATTGTATATGTATGATGACTTACAAATTTGGTTTTTGAAGTATTGAATTCCCCGTTTGAGATATCACGCCTCTCCACTGGTTATAAATGTTCATGATTTTTGTACAGAGTGTGAGTGTGAATATAAAGTTGGCAGTAAAACACAATCAATACTATTGAAAACGAACCATGGGCTTTCCAACTAAGGTGGGAGGGGAGGGGGGGGGGG
>CABEEJ010002955.1:78654-91730 GCA_901482245.1 Timema douglasi
TTTTTTTTTTAAACGTCTTCCCTCCGTCGACAGTTTCCCTTTTTTTATTCTACAGACATTTCTTTACTTTAAAAAATATAATCCGGGACGCTTCTTTGGTTCCTTTTCTTCGATCTGTTGATATAACTTTAGTTTTACGTTAGAAAGGGTGAAAGGAGGAAGAGAGGGTATACGATGAAAAAGGAGGGATGAAGGGTAGAAATGTTCTGTTATTTACGGGTGTTCGAACGCTCAGACACATAGAATCCACAATTGACAACATGTGAGTATCATGGAAGGGAACGAGAGGTATAGGCCAGCAATTCTTGTAGTTTTTAATTATTATTTTGTGTGTGTGGAGAAATTAAATAGAATATGGATAGGGTAAAAACGTTTATTTAATTTTATTCACACAGTAATCTTAACAGTTCTTGAATAATTGTCATGAGCTCACTGATATTTGACGAGAATATTTATAAACAAAAATAAAAATTCCTAGTAAAATTCCACGATGCCAATTCAAGAACGGTGGAGAATACTATGTGTGGAGAATTAAATGAAATGTATCAACTGTAGAAATATTTGATTTTTTTCTTACCAAAAAGGTTAACAGGGACTGCATAAAATACTTATCTTACCCTTACAACTTCTATCGCACATTAGGGAGTGAGTGTAGGAAACGCGAGCTATAGGAAGTGTTTTTGAAAGTTTTTATAGCAAAACCTTTTCGGGCCAAAAGATATCAAATAATTTTCCAGTGGAAAGTTCTTGAATATCTGTCATGGGTGTACCAGAATTTAATGACAATTTTTTCTCTTAGTTTGAAAACTTTCTCGTCCAATGTCACGATGCTCATTACACATATTCAACAAGTGTTGATATCACCATGTGAAGAGAATTAAACTCTATGTTTCTATTGGAACAACGCCGACAATATGGTGTAGCGGTCAGTGTACATGGCTACGAGTCTAGGAGTTCTGGGTTCGATTCCTGGCTGGTACCACGAGTATTTCCCCGAAAGGGTAACTACCCCAGTGGTCACTAGTGTTTGCTTGGTTAGGCTTAAGCTAGGTTGTCTTTCTACTGGTTTCCCACCCTCATACTCACTATCACCATAATCTCATCTCTTCGGGACATGGAAAGAGCCTCCACGGAAAGGAGGTACAATTATTACATTCAGACGTCCATTTAGCAACGATACGTAAGTACTGGCTAATCTTTCCACCACTGGGTTATGAATACTGTAGCTCAGACGTTCAATATATATGTATGTATGTATACTGGAGCAATATATATTTCTCTACACTCCCACTTTAACTCTACGAGCTAGCTTAATAAATGTATATTAGTTGTTTTACAAAATATTCCTTTTTCATTCGCTGCATCATATTCAGATTCGCTGTTAATTATTTTTAATCGCGTCTTATTGTACGTCCAAGCTATACATATTGCGGGTTTGGTTCTTTAATGACAATTCAAAATTTACTAAAAACAATTTCTTATTAATCCTCTTTGCCAAATGTGTTTAGTCATTTTAACTAGTGAAGTTGACCTCAGTGGTCTTGGGGTAAATTGTTCGCCTCGGGACCCCGATGTTTGATGGTTCAAACCCAGTAAGGGTCGAAGGATTTTTCTTGGGTGATTAAGAATCCATAGCACAACTTACTTCGGGACGAGGGTTCAAACCGTTGGTCCGATGTCTATTGTGGCATGTAAAATAACCCTGGAAGGTATGTGAAAATACCTTTCCCAGTAAAATTGATAGGCTTGGTTCTCGCTCATTGAAATTCTCGTGTGCTGATATAATCAATCGGTTCAGAATGTAGGCGGCAGCTACTTCTAATAGATATAAAACCAAATAAAAATACACTGAAAAAAATCAATATTAGTTTATGGTAATATTATAAAATTGCAAATATTAAACTAGTTTTATAAAATGTAGCTTACGAGTTATAATTTAATGTTCGTTGAAAAATATATTGTTAATATACACATTATTCACGCAATATTCACATATTATAAATACATATGCTTCAATATAATAATGACACATCACTATTATTAAAGTTCATATAAGTAGTCTATGATGGGCTGACATGATTTAAGATAGAGAGATGCCACTTAGGTGAGTTCGAGTGGTCTTAGGCAGTGGTATTCAAACATTTTTGTTCGCGTACCCCCAGATATAATCTCTCTTCAACTTTGTACCCTCAAAATTGTTTGTGCATAGCTAATGCAAGTTGTACATATTATATAATTTACATCTAAAACAAATGTCATCCTAAATAATCAGAAATATATATATACATATAGTACATATAGATATATCTATTTATTTATTTAAAATTTTACGTACCCCCTAAGATGTCTTCGTGTATCCCCGGAGGTGTGAGTATCCCAGGTTGAATAACACTGCTCTAAGGTTTCACTATTGCCATAGAATAAAGTAACGATTATGGGAAAATTGGGGTTCAAATTCCAGTAAGGTGTACTGAGGGTAGTTTTTCCTAAATAGTTTTCCACTATTCCTATATGCAAATTTAGGTGCAGTCCATCTAAATTCAACCTCCCTCATCCATTACACATTAGTGTAATAAGTAAATATGCGTATAGCAGTATAGCAAGACGTAGTGCTAAGAAAGTAAGAAAATATTAAACAACTATAATCTGAAGTCAATGAAGATATCATCCGTAGTTTATTCCTTCATGGATGTAAAGTTTTGGGAGATTATTATTATTTTGTGGTGGGATATTTGTTGTAATTGAAAAACTACTCGGCTATCTCATTTGACAGCAACAGTGAACCAAGCCAACGGTCTGAAGCTTGAGTCCCTGTTGGGGCAAATTCTTCAAACTTACAACTTTTTAATATTAGGAGATGTGTTTTGATTTTTATTTCGATAGATTTATAACTTTATTGTAAATTGAACGTTACCTTACGGTTTTTACATCATGGCTCCTCTTTATCTGCCTTACACGGATAGTTATTCGCTTAAAACCATAACGTAACGGGATAGGAATAAATTTGCAAACTTCTTCAATTGAAGCAAGCAGAATCGGTTCATTGGTATCCCATAAATTTCGGATTTATACGCGAGCCTCTCTCTCTCTCTCTGCATTTATGAAATCGTTACATCCATCTGAATTTACCTCTCCCCCTTCTCCTACTTCAACCCCTTCCTACCTGGGTCTTATCGATCTAAAAAATACAGTGCTGAGCAAAATTTAAGAGAAAAAGAATTTAGTTTGTGTGGAGTCATAAAAGTGGAACTATAAAACAAGAAGTAATACAATTATTGATTTAAAATAATTAAGAGAAAAATATAGTTATGTCTATATACAAATTATTTTCAAATTTGGTTTGAATTTTTTATGAACACGTTTTTATTTACTAGGTTTTAATTAGGGCTAGTTTCCAAGAGGTTATCTGTTCCGTTGCTGGTTCAAATATTTTAACTATAGTTTCTAAATTTAGTTTAACTATAAAATATAGCCCTATACTACTATGGTTAAAAAAAATATTTTGTGATATGAGAAGTACAAAATTCGTCATGCGGTGGGAAAATAAACATAACATTGTCTATCAAAATCTAGAAACTATCTTGATGGAAACTAAGTTAATTTCTAATTTATATAACCAAGGCTGAAGGACCCTATAACCTACTTTTCAGGAACCAAAACCGGTTCTGATTGGTCCGAACCAAGGTGATAAACATATTCATCCCTTCTACATTTTTCCATAAAATTCGGTCCTGTAACATGGCTTTATTTTTTTTATTTACGTGGAGTGTGAGTAGAAAACCACCCTCAGTACACCAGACAGGGATTCGAACCCTGATCTCTCTGTCAACACGACAGTGACGACTTGGACCATACGGCCACCAAAGCAGGTCGCTACTATCTAAGTTAAGCTCTAACTGAACGAAAGAATATTAGCCAATGTATTTTATCCATCAAGTGGATTTAATGATAAGTTACAGGAGATAGTTAGAACTGCCATTATTAGGGTGTTTGAAATGGCCGCGAATGATTGCTTCCCTATGAGAAGATCATAATCCAGCCGAGCCTGCTTCTATGTCTTGTGTTTTGATCCTCCCACTTAGCGTATGTATTTTAGAGGCTAAGCCTGAGCTTGAATAATACGACAGGGGAACACCCAGTTGCTCATAATCTGGCATATTATGTTCCCAACACCCTCACACACATATACACACATATATTCACGAACACATACGCAGCATCTATGCTACTTTCTCTCAATGCGGATCTCTAAGAACCTTTTCACATTAAGTGTTGGACACTGGTGACCTTCACTTGTGTCTTGTCTTAAAATAGATTAGTTTGAATGGAGCGTAGTTATCCACGGGAACACTGCAGTGTGTGGACCGGTCACAGTGTCCGAGCTCACACACGTGTGTCGGACACATATCCTAATTACAAGTGAACTGTGTTACAGGGGTCAGCGCACCTATCTACAAACCTGGAGGTCTCGGGTTCGATTCCCTGCTGGTACCATGGATAACTTTATATTTGATAGTGGTTAATTTCCTGATTGCTGTTTTTGATAATTTTTTTTAAATACTTCTAATTATTTGATTCAAAATTGGTATTGGGAGACTATTTTTATGATAAATAATTATGTATGTAGAGGTTTCTAAAATAAATTACTTTAAGATCAGTTTAGTTATGAAATTTTTAAAAAATTTGAAGCATTTTTAAAACTAGCCTTAAGGTTGAGTTTAAAACAGGTCTGGTAATAATTCTTATTGACAAATTAAAGTTTATTTTTATTTTTACAAACAACAATTATTTGAGAGTAGCTTACAAATAATAAATTTTTGAAAATTTGATATGTTCAAAAAACCTGTTTTGCTAATTTTTAAAAAGTTTACACATGAAAAATATTTATTACGATTAAAAATATAATGTATTGATTTTTCTGACGAAAAATTACTTAGGAATAATTTACTGTAAAACTAATTTTGAAAATTTAATTTATTCTTTAATGCATTATGTGAGTAAGTTTGTTCAATTGTGTCGTGCCATTTATTTTAATTAAGGACCAACATTGAATTTTATTGATCAGCGAATGAAGAACTACAGGATAATAATATGAGCCAGTACACTATGTTAGAGTTGACCCGATACATCCCAGTTAAGAATCCATTAGATGGCCCATGTAGCTTAGCTAAGACTAAATACAATATTATAAACGTATTGGTGTAGATACGAGTAGATTGATAAAAACTGTATATTCAATCAGATCCTTATCAAAAAAGTTACCCTGTGCAGTATCGATAGAAGCAAGTAATTAAGAAGCTATTTATTGGATCTTTTCCCCCAAACTTCGGGATATTCTAGCAAGAAACCCTTTATACTTCTTCCCTTTTCATTTTATCTTGGCGGTTTCAATTCTATCTGTAAATTGATGAGCGCTGAGTAAGAATTCTATTCAATTAAAAATTTAAATGAAATCTTTAAGAAGGATGAATACATTTAGAAATAATATTTAAAAGTTTGCAAAGCAAGGTAATTACCGTTTGATCAAGATTTTTAGAAATTTACTAAATTATTAATAACGCGTAGTTAAGTTTGGCGTTCTTAATAATTCACTTCTCATTTATGAATAGTTTTCATTTTTCAGATCAAGAGATTAATAATTAAGACTTAAACAGCAACACTTGGTGCATACTTACTTGGATTTAATATTTAATCACTAAGAAATATGTTTAAAATTAAAATAACTGATATGGTATACTGAGTAGACTTTCTATTTAATCTCAATAGAGATACAATTACTAAAAACTTGTTAGATTTGTAAATCAAAATAATATTCACTGTTGCAGAAATGCTTCACCAAAGAGCATATGATATAATATAATTTCACTAAATATCTCAATAATATATGTATGCTATGTTTGCTTATAACTAAGAAACTATTGTGTTTATAAAAGTGTATTTTAAATGAAATATTGCTATTTTTAATAGTAGTACAACTTTACAACTATAAGCTATTTCTTATCTCAAATAGTTGTGGAGATAATATAAAAATGGAAGATTTACGCTTATTTAAATTACCTTTAAAGCTATTTTCATGATAAAACTATAGTTGCTATTTTGTTTGTAATTTTAAAGAATGCCTAAATCCAGAATTTTAATAAAATCGTAAAAGCATATTTCAAGAAAATCGATTCTTTCTCTTTTAGCCCTTCAGTAAACTATGCTTAGTTCTAGGGTTAGACATTTAATTTTCAAAAACTCCAGGAGGAACCCAATGAAAAACCCCAGATACTAAGTTTTAGCCGGATCGGTAAAATGGTTTCGACACTAGGTCGAAAGACAGACATACAAACAAATGGGCGGCATCGTAAAAAACAGCTTTCGGTTTCATAGGGTCATGTAACGTCAACATTTATTAAAATCTTGAACCAGATTTTTTTTTTTAAGATCACAATAATTCTATCTCCGTGGGGTCAAGAGAAAGTAATAGCACAAACAAGAGATATATGATTAAGGTTCAATACATATAATATGTAAGATTTTTGGTGAATTTAAAGTGCATTTTCTAAAACTATACCTATATCAGCGTCTGACAAAATATTACAACATAGAACAACACGATACTAGACTGCCAATGACTAGAAAATTGAAGTTCGAATCTAGGTCGAGTGTAGTGAATGTGATATTTTCCAAAATGGTTTTACATTCTACCTCCAAGCAAATGCGGGTGTACCTCCTCTAAATATAACCTTCCTCATCTGTAAAACCATTTGTATGATTAGTAAATAAGTGTGTAGCCCTAACGGGTAGTAAGACTAGGTGCTAAAAAACAAAACAAAAAATTTGTAAGCCCCCACTAGTAGACATTTGGAACACTTTTTAGAAAATACATTTTACTCTGTTATTGGTGTTGTTTAATTAATATTGATAATATCCATCAAAAGTGACAGTTGCGGATCAAATGAGCTGGCATATGAACACGTGAAAGTGGATATATTATATTTTTCTGTCAGATATTTCCGTTCGTAAGAAAATTGGGGTACAGCTAGACTGCCCCATATTAATCAATGCATCCCATTAAGCATTGATTTTACAAAGGGTTGTATTTATAGACTAGTCTTAGGAATCAACCAATACCCCAATGTACGAATAAAAAACAATTCAGGTCGAATGGGGTAGTGGGTCAACCTCAGGATCTTATATATATGATATCCTTAGTTTGTAGTTTGCCTAATTAGCCACTCAACCTCACGGAAGGGTTAAAATTCAAAACCATAGCCCTTCTTGGTTTATATTTATGTGAATAATGCATTTTAAATTGCAAATTACAAATTAAAATACTGAACATTTATAAATATTATTTAAAATTATATGATTCCCCCTGATGATGCTGAAGTGGATAATTTACCAGACTAAATTATCTTTGATTACGACCTCCCCTAAAACTAACACAGCTGTATCAAGGAATGCAATCTAGCCAAACAACCCCTCTAGGGTAAAAACGGCATCCCACATTCATGAAGTTATAACGATCGTTGAGATTACAGGATTTGTTGAAAACCGCGTGCTTCGTGGTTCATTCTTTATTTATTCCACCAGGATTGTGAAAACAGTGTTCAAACCCCGCCCCCCCCCCTCCTCCCCCAACGTCATTTTCAGAATAACTTAGATTTTGTAACAGATGTTCTTCCTCAAGATTTGGTCGGTTTTGCGGCTTTACAAGCACGCTCCTTTTCTTTCTCTCTCTATCTATTTATTCACAGCTACAAGACGCTACCATAACCGTGACATCTTCGCCATTTTGTTTGAAATTCTTGACAAGTAAGGACAGAATTCAACATTAAATATGTGATTTCAGGTTGTCTAAAAATTCACGTCACTGAGTTTGTGAAAGATAAGCTTATATGGAGATTTTTTTTTAGTTTTAACATAAACACAGTAATCAATTAATAATAATATTATTAGTTGTTTTATTCTTTATAAGAAAGTGATATTTTATACTAACTAAAGATAGCCAGTTACTATATTTTTCAAATCTAAATTTTAAATTTTCTTTTGTGTCTTGATTCTAAATTTGAATCTTAAAATTTTTAAATATATCTAATTTTAGTGTAGTGAAAACATTTAAAAATAAATTTTGAAACGGTTGTTAAAGAATTGTTACCACTGACAAACGGCATTTTATCATATATCTTACGTCATAAAAAACAAAAATATACCTTTTTGAGTAAATTAATGTTCATAATATAACTTTGTATTTTTTTGTGTCTTCGTTATTTCCCCCCAAAAGTCTTGATAATCTTACCATTTTCTTAAAATAAGGATTTCGAGTAAAGGTTATCAAAATGATTGTAATTTTAATATTTTTTGAGTTTTTTACTAATATCTGGAATACCGTTGAACTCAAGGAATTGAGATTTTGAGTATCCCAATTCTAATATAAATGTAATTTTGATAGGTTATTTATGAAAAATCTAAAATACAATAAAAATTAAACATTAGTTAAAGACTATAAAAACTCTCAAAAGAAGTAAAAGTTTATAAACTACATGTTTATATATTTGCCATTTTATTGTACACACCTTCCATACAATATGAATACAAACCTTTTATAATTTATATCACCCATACAAGAGCACGTCCATCCTGGTGTTTAGTGAATGTGGAAAAATAATATAAAACATTTTCGAATCAACAAAAGGCTATTTACATTTAATTTTAAGCACGTGAAATGAAATTTTACACTTTTGTAGCATTTTAAGTTGAGTTTAAGCTTCGGAGGTACTCATATTTAAATTAACTTACATTAAATATAATATTTGTTGGTACTAAATCATTATTTTACAAAAAAAGGTTTAACAAAAATATATTTATTAATATTCTATTTTAAAACAGACTGTTCAAATAATTATTCGATTTAATTAAATATATGTAATATAAAAATTTCACCAGAAGTGGTTGCCTATTAGTCTAAAATGTCAAACTTGCATTGCACTTGGTTGACTTCAATGAGGAGGTCAGAGTTCAAAACTTAGTCAGTTGCAACTCTAGTGGTTTTCCTTGTGAATTTTACTATACATATCCCCAAATTAATCCAAGTAATATTCCTAGAGGGTACCAGTCTCATTCCAATCCTTCAGGCTAAGTCATTAATAGAGATGGTGCTGAAAGCACGAATAAATAAAATACAAGAAAATGTTATTTATCTTAGGTTCTGTTTGAGTTATTCATATAACTAGCTTATAACCGTCACGGCTTCGCCCGCAATAATTGATAAAATCTTTTAATTTTAACTAAACTTAAAAAAATAATTAAATTAATAATTGATAACTTAAATAATATATATTTCTTTGACTAGGAAATATTATATGATATATCGTAGCCTATACACGAAAAATTTAAACATTGTTATTGTAAAACTCATGTAAAATTAAAGGTTGGGAATTGTCCTATGTGTAATTTAAGGACATTCTCTACCAAGGTACAAAGTTTCATTCGAATCCGTTCAGCAGTTTTGGCGTGATTGAGTAACAAACATCCAAACATCCAAACACACAAACTTTCGCATTTATAATATTAGTAAGATAAGATAAATTTCAGATAGAAAATGCACCCCAGCCAGTACCCACCCTTAATTCATCACTGTGAAAGAGTAAACTCACTTTTATCCAATTATACTATTTTTGTTCATGCCAGAAATCGAACCCGGGACCCTTAACTCAGTAGACAAATACCACTGCCGACGGAGCTAAGGTGTCAGACAGTAAGTGTCAATCAGACTAACATAAGAATGTGAAAAAAAGAGCTTAAATTCAATATAATATGTAAGTTAGCTAAATTTAAGCTCGTGATATTTAGCAGAAACATATTAAAATCAATTTTTATGTCGAGTGAGTATATTTAGGATTAGATCAAGCTAAGGAAAACCCGCCCACAACCCGTCTAACTTAAATGTAAGATCGCTTGTCAAGACTCAGCGAGCACTCGATGCACGATCAATCATTGCAGCCAAACCTCCCTCTCGACTAAATTTCCCGCGCAATTCAATGAAGGACCATCACGTGGTGCTGAGGAGGGAGGGGACTGAAGACGTGTGAGTGAAGGGAACAGAAATCTGGACGTAAAACAACCATCAATCACTTATATTGGACGAGTGGAGGGGAGAGGTACATGATCTTATGAGAGAGGTTACTTCAGGAGTTTCGTTTCTGTTCTCAACACCTTCCGTAGAGTTAGTTAAGTGCTGGAATATTTTACCAGAGTTTATATACGTGCACTTAAGGATGTTGTCCACCCATCAAGGAGCGGAGCTCCCATCTTAAGGGGGTTACACTATCGAGGTGCTGAGACTCGTTATTTAAAAAGTGGTTTGTTATTTCAAAACATTGTTTAAGAACGTTGCCTACCAGTGACGTCACGGACGGTTAATATAGGCTTTCCCGTGTTGGTGAATTTACGTTTCACTAAGCGAGTTTTAAAGTTATATTGTTAAAACAAAAACAATAAATTTTTAAATAATTATAAAAATTGTCCTACATCGTAACAAAATTATTATTTTTATCTTTAAATAGTTTTTTTGTAAACGTATTTTTTTTATTAATCCTCTATGGCTTAGGCTATTTGGTTTCGTCATGAAAATGTACTGTAAGAATCTTCCTGCCAGGATGTAGACTAATAATGTCTGTAGTAGCATATTACTATCTAGAATAGGAAACAAGTAAAAGGTAAAATTAAAAAGTAAGTCAATGTGTTCAAGGCATATATATTAAAGTGATTGTGTAAACTCGTCAGAGGAAGAGGGGAAAGGGCTATCACCACATAGACAAGAGCTCTTACAGAGCGAACGTCTCCTTTTCTTCCCTCTCTTTCTATTTTCTACATTAACATCTAATTGTGATAGTGCTTAACCTGCTTAAGTGCGGCAAGCTAAGATGAAGCCCACTTCGCAAAATAGCTTCGAAATCTCCAATCTACTAACACAATCCTACGACATGAAAATCCTTACTTTTTAAGTTTTATTATAAATAATATTTTTTTAAATCATTAAGTGATTTTTAACGAAGTTTCACGGAAAAGAGTGGCTGTTATGGGATCAAATTGTATGGTTAGAAATATAGTTTCAGCCTCCCTTAAACAAATATATTCGGCTTATCCATCCACACTCTTTAGTTAAAATTTGAGCACCCATCATTTTGCTGCATAATGTGAGTCCATATAAACTGTGTAATGAGATCAGCCTACAGGTAAACAGTTTGCAAAACTTGATCATAAGATTCGATTGTCATGACAGGTTACACTACGAGAAAATGGGTCATGACGCCAAAAATACCAACAGTTCCATCCAACCTGCCCTTTCAGTTTGAATACATGCACAAAGACAAACCCTGAAGGCGGCAGGCATTGATCTCCGCGGTGTTTTCCACATGGACAACTAAATGGGGTGTGTTTCTGTGATAATTCTAGCATCAAACTGCGACATTTCACTCCTGATTATAATGCAAAACTAACGTCGTTTTCATCATGGTGATCACTACCTAAGACGTTGCGCGATTTCTTTACTGTATTGTAAATTAAAAACTAATAATAAAATAATATTTAGCACCGCGTCTTACTAACCGTTC
Source organism: Timema douglasi (assembly GCA_901482245.1). Lineage (NCBI taxonomy): Eukaryota > Metazoa > Arthropoda > Insecta > Phasmatodea > Timematidae > Timema > Timema douglasi. The sequence continues at coordinate 90,255 of CABEEJ010002955.1, forward strand.
GGGTTATACACTTTTAGTACTAATTACGCTAATGGATTATGAATTGGGAAGGTTGAATTAGAGGGAGTGAACCCGCATTTGCGTGGAGGGAGAGTGGAAAACCATTTAAGAAAAGCCTCCCCCAGTTCACCCGACCGAGATTCGAACTTTGATCTCCCCGTCCTCAGTAGTCGAGCTCAACAGGACAAGCGCGTTAGCCAACTACGCCACCGAGACGGGTAATTAAAAACTCTGAGATTATAAAAGTTATAATGTCATTGCTTTTTTTAAGCTGACATTAACGCAAGGGAAGTTGTAGGAAATAGCTAGTATGAAATATTATATATACGGATATATATATATATATGTGTGTGTGATTTTTTGGTAAACTTATTTATTTTATTTTGTTGTCTATCAAGAGTTCTTGACGTTTCTAATTCTTTAATCTTTGATGTCTCTCTCGAAACGCCGCGAGATAGAGTCTCGGGCTACTCCTCCTACAACCATGTCGTGTTAGCAGTCTACATGCAGGCGTTGGCTTATTAAAGAGTGATACTCAAGCAGCTTTCCGGTAGGATAGACACTTTAATTAACTTAAAAGGAGTTTTGAATAAATTATGTAATGTATTAATTCGTGTTGGAGCCTTTAATTGCAAACATTAAGGATTTATACTTTAACAACTATGTGGGTTCCGATTTGTGTAAGACTCTAATTGAAAAATATCATGATTTTAAGGCATTTTATTCTCACATTTTAAAACTTTTTATTTCAATCCCCAAATTTTGATATTATACAGTTCCTACACTAACCACTAGGTTTTAATATTTTATTTCAATTTTATGAATGACAAACAATATTAATTGTTTTTATATTTGGTCGTCTTAAATAAAATAATATACTGGCGGAATCCTGTTTGTGTACCAAGTTTGATTAAAGTCCATCTAATTATTTAAAAGTTATATATAGAGTGACAAAAAAGACAGAGTAGATATCTGAAATTCCGATGGAATTAAAAAATACACAATATTATAATCTTGTTCCAAACATTACTAGCGAATGTGTTAAACACACAAACTTGAAGATGTCATCTTTGAGTTACTAGTAAGTGGAGGTGTATATAAACCCTTCCCTTAAAATATTTTTATTGTATGCGGTAGCTAGTAAATATGAATTAATTTTAGAGTGTGATGGATTATATATTATATTGAATTCATTCATAAAATCCTATATATTATTTCTGTTGTCAACATCCCTTTTTATCAACTAATACAAAGCCAACAGCGATGAATAATTTATCAGTGCATAGGATTTTTTACAGACCTCTGAATAGCATACTCAGCTTACGTAAAATAACATTGTTTGTTTAAAATTTAAGTTAAAAGAAAAATCTAAGAATATTTTTTTTATCAATTACTGAAAATAAATTATTTGTTATTTTGTGTATACACTTCGTTGAGTATTTAATTTCAAAAACCCAACAGAAGACTAAATTTTTT
>CABEEJ010002956.1:0-95018 GCA_901482245.1 Timema douglasi
ATCCTGCCAGTATAGATGAGAGTGTCCAGGGACCGCTATCTAGTAGAGAAGGGGGACTGGTGACAGTCGGGTTCCACCCAGCCAGTCTTTATGCCATCATTGCTATGGTTGTGCTAGTCCCAGGCACATGACTTGTTTCTGTACGAAGCGTGAGTCCAGGTCACCTCAACATAAAAAAAACGAGGGGACATTGCTTGTTTACCAAAGCTGCGCCTAGAGTAGTTAGGTCACTTAGATCCATCAACAATGTCATAGTATTGTTATTGAGCGCCCAATTGAGTGGTGTAGCAATTTATCTAGGGCACGGAGGTATTGGCCTTGTAGACACGGGAGTGGTTAACAAAGCAAGATTAGTCGAATTTTACAAGAAAATGAAAAGAAAAGAGAAATTGTTGATATTGGAGAAGACGGTCAAGAAAGATTTAGTCACCACGGACGTAGGCGTCATCCAGGTATAAACGCAGGTCAAGCTGTATATAGAAATTGCGTGTCTTGGCCCACGTAGTTCTTGGTAGTCCCGTTGTTGACAGTTTTTAAAGAAGAGCTTTATTTTGAAATCTAAAATGTGGATTATGATGCATTGGGATTGTGTGGGTTTCCACTCGTTGGAGGTAAAGAGTAAATATAGCAATTTCGGGGGGGNNNNGGGATCACTTCTTTAAAATCAGTTTATGGGGTTGCGATAACATTCAGACAATTGTGGAGGAGTATTCTGACGTTTTGACTAAGGATCTGGGCAGAACTAATGTGATTACTCATGAGATTGTGTTGGAAGACACAACCCCCGTGCGCTCCAAGTTATATCACTAAGAACCTCCTAGTTTGAATATATTGATAAGTTAATGAGGCTAGATATCGTGCGACGCTCGAGTAGCCCCTCCTCTCTTCCGGCATTTCTTGTGTCCCAGGAAGGGAAGGAGCCGCGGTTGGTAGTGGATTAGTGTACGCTTAATCACAAGATAAAATATGAATGTACCCCTCTGCTGACCATTGAAATGGTGTTCCAATACCTGGGCAAGGTCAAGATGTACACTCTGGTTAGTTAAAATATGGCATTTTACCAAATTTATCTCTCGGTAGAGTCCTCACCATACACAGTTTTTGTGACTCAATATGGACGAGTGGAGTTTAGTTACCCTCCTTTCGGGCTTTCCACAGGACGTCAAATTCATAGTATATTGCTAGCCGTCATTTTAGCTGATAAACAGTATAAATAGTTTTTTTTATTTGGACGATATTGTAGTCTATTCTAATAGCATGTCGGAGCACAAGACTCGATTGAGAGAGGTTTTGAGTAGGTGGAGATCAGCTAATTTTACTGTAAACCCTCTTAAATTGAAGCTGACCGTGCCCAAGATAAACTGTCTTAGTCTTGTGGTCTCGCCAGGAGAAGTGCGAGTCAATCAGGGAAAGACTCGGGCAGTGAGGGAATTCCCCATCCCAACCAATGCCAAACATGTTTTTAGGTTTATGGGCATGGTGGTATTTTTCGGGATGTTTTTACCTGATTTAGCTTCGCTGGCGACTCCCGTGTATGATTTAAGGAAAAAAAATTCAATTTTTGTGGAGTCCCGAAGCTGATCAAGCTTTCAATACCTCGAAAGAATGTTTGACGAGGCCACCCGTTCTCAAGATGGTGGATTTTGAAAGGGAATTTATCTTACGTACTGACACATCTACTTCTCGTCTAAACACGGTGTTGAGTAAAGAATACGAGGGGATGTTGCATTCTGTATCTTATGCAAGATGCACACTTCATTCTCATCAACGAAACTACTCCACTTATTATTTGGAGGCTTTAGGAGTACTATTTGGTATGAACTAGTTTCACAAATATTTGGAACACTCCCAGTTTCAGTTACAATCTGATACTGAGGCTTTGTCGTGGTTATTTAGGCATCCATGTCATCTTGGAAAGATTTGTGGATGGATTGCACAATTGTATTCCTTGCGATTCACTATCTCTCACGTTCCCGGTAAAGAGAATGCGATGGCTGATTGACTCTCTCGTGTGTTCGAGGGTAACACGTTGGAGAGGGGGTTTGGGCCCACTCAACTCTTAGGGGTTTAGAGGCAGATTCCAGAGGTGTTCATATGTATAGCTCAGAGACAGGATGTAACGCTGGTGGGTATTATCAATGATATTGCGAGAGTGCTTCCCAAGAACTGGTATAAGATAAAAGGGGATATTTTCCTTGTGAAGAATGGTGAATGGTCTGATTGTAAATTGTACGTGCCAAATAAACTGTTCAACATGATTTTGGAGTGTTTTCATGAGTACCTGGTGCGTGGACATCTAGGGATGGCCAAGACAATCGCCAAACTTAGGAGGACATTCTTTTGGAAGGTCATGGAACGTGATGTTAAAGGTCAGGTGATAATTTGTGAAACCTGCATCAGATAGAAACCCGCTCAAAATAGGAAGTTTGGGGATCTGTCTTTCAATGTTTCCAGTTTTTCGTTGGATCATGGGTTTGTGGATTTTTTTCGCCCCCTGCCACGAACTGAGCTGAGAAACACAATTTTATTGTGTTGGACGCATTCACCAAATATGTTTGGTTCATTCCCCTAAGCCGTCCCAAGGCTAATCTTGTGGTTAAAGCTTTGAACGGAGTTGTGTTCAAAAACTTTGGTTTCCCCTGCAACCTGGTGTCTGATAATATAAGCCAGTTTACGTCACAAATTATCAAGAATATGTGTTTCGGCAATGGTATTCGTCACTACACCACTAGTCACTAATACCCGGGTCGTCCCATGTAGTGATATTTCATAGACATCTAAAATAAGTGCTAAAAGTATTTCACAGTACGGTGCATGGGGAGTGGGAATCTAATCTATTGTGGTTGCAGTTGGCCGTCAATGGCTTTATTCATTCAGGAGATCATAAAAACGCCCATGGAATTGTTGCTAGGATATGAGTAACTTCTGCAACTTATTAATTTAAAATGGGGGATTCTTCCTGGATTTTTGGAAGAAAAATACAAGGAAGAGATATCCAGAAACTGGGAAAGAGCAGTGGTAGAATTAAAAAGAGCGTGCGAAAATATAGGCAAACATTACAATAAGACACAACCCCCTATCCCCTTCAAGTTTGGTGCCGGAGAAAAGCAGTGGATGGCTGGACGGTTAAGTTATCTTCAAGGTAGGTTAGGGGTTCAATCCTCGGTCCCAGCAAAGATTTATTTGATTACCAAACCCTTCCTTCACCTCTGACAAGACTTCTTGTGAATGTGAGGAATGCCAGGCCTCCACCGTGGTTCGGATTCCACGTTAAACTGTAGGTCCTTCATTTCATCTCACAATCACCCTACCATTACACATTAGCGTAAGTGCGTATAACCCGAACGGGTAGTAAGACGCGGTGCTAATAATAATAATAATAATAATAATAATAAAGGTAGGTTAAACCCACTACTATTACCCGTTTCCTTCGCCAGTGACGGTTCTGTTGTTTGATCCAAAAACTTGGCTGCACTGTTATCGTGCGCATGTCAGCCAACTTAAGTTTTGTTTCTCTAAAATTGAAGGACGTTAGCGAGAGTCTGTGAGAGACCCGAAAGGTCGCGTTTGTAGTCTGTGGTGCTTTGTATTCTAGCTATGTTTTTGTTTTGGTTGTGGTAACGCTGAGGTTAGTGCTGGTGTTTTTCGTGCCGTCCTATTGGCAGCTGTGGGAGTAGTCACGTGCGAGGGGAGGTGCGTACTGTTGGTAGCGAATAATTTGTTGTTGTTGTGATGGTTGCGTTTGTTTTGTGGGTAGGAGCTGGCTATATTTTCCTGGCGTACACCTGGCGGGGTTTTTCATCTATTTATTTTAGCATGCCCCTTCCATCTTATTCTGAATAGAGATTCATCTCAGCGTGGAGCTCAGAGGAGTTTAACTGGGTTCCGTTTCCCTCGTCTTAGACGCAATCTTATACATGGCGTTTTACACTTGTGGGGTTGGTATTTCCTAGCGTGTGAGTTGTAGAGCATGGCACGTTCTCCCTCCTCTCTACGTTTGCTGTAGAAATGGTTTGGTTATTTAATGTTACTTAAAGTTTTTTTGGGGTCATATTTTGCAAACTATTTAGCTCAATGTGATTGCAGCATGCAATGTAAATGTGATGTTCATGTATAGCCTACTATATTATGTTCTTTATTCCCCCCTGCCAATTTTTTTATCTGTAATATTTAGTGTAAAGTTAGTTTAGGTTAGTGTTAGGGTTGAAATTGAATAGGCTGTGTGCGGTTTCTTAAAACCTGAAAGGACTGTGTCAATATAAACAATGACTTATCGATCTTTTTGTCGAGTTCTATGCACATACACTCTGCAAACAAGAAGTGTTAAGTTTCGTCTGAGTGTTTTAGTATAAATGAAAGCGAAAAAACAAGAAAAAAATCCGAATTAAATTGTAGAATTAGCTACAAAACAAGAAGAAAGAATACGAGATGGCATGTCCTACCTATCCCATTTCACCATCCGAGCGTCTCACAACGTTTCCGAATTTCAACAACACATCCAATCAAGGCCGTGACGCGCAAAGAACTGACTGAGCTAACCCAAGTTCGAGGGGTGAACGCTAGAGGTAGCGGAGTGATAGAACATTTCAAAGTGTTTTAGAAGGGAAGTGATTCCAGTTCTAGTCCATCGGAGAAGATTCTCGAACATTATCTGAGCTTCATGACCAGGTTTGTCATGCGTATCCCCTCCCTCGTGACCCAATTATGTTCCTCCGACCTTGTTCCTCGCCTTCCTTTTTCTCTGGGTCTTAGCGTATATAATGCCAGTATGTTGCCACTATAGGTACTTTTTGATTTGGTTCTGGGTAGAGGAGATTGTAACCTTGGCTTCACGTAATAAAAATGAAAGGGACATTCAATGTTTCGGCTTAGATGATTTTAATATGTAACTTTTCAAAATTCTTCTTTCGGCTTATTAGTTTTCTTTGTTTGTAAATTAAAATTCCCTGGTAGTGGAAATTGAATTTAAATTTAATTATGATAAGCTTTTCCAAAGACTATAATAATGAACATTAAAATCATGACTAATATATATATATATATATATATATATATTGATGGTTAGATATTGCTTTACAAATTATCTTTGATAATGGAGATGGATTGAAAAATAGTTATGTAGTAAGATCAGATATTTAATTAATTGTGTTTAATAATAATACTTTTTGTAAATATCTACCAATATCGATCTATTATGGCAGATATTAACTTAATATTGAAAATAGCATTGTGAGTAATCTAAATTTTCCTTTAGTATTTATTCGTGGGATGTAATGAATTATGTCTATGTTGTAATGACTGAAGATAAATGCCTCAATATCGCTTGCTTTTGTTAAGAATACATTCAGACTAATTTTTGATGTGTATCTATTTGCGATAATTTGATATATCAATTACTTTCATGGTTATATTTAGCTTAGCGAATCATTCTAGTAATTTTGTAAATAGAGTTTTTTCTTGGAAAAGAGGAGTTTAATTAGTTTGGAATATGTAATATTATTTTGTGATTAGGCTATATGAGAACCTCGGACTTGTTGAATTTATTACATTTTAAAGTAAATTTACTAATGTTAAGGAATACCGTAATTTTGAAATGACCTTTTATATTAACTTTTACATACACGTAATTATATAACCTTTAATATACTTTTATAATACGTTTATCATATTTAATTTTTGTATCATCATACATGATTTTCATCTTTTTGATATTTATATAATAAATAAACATTTAAAATTGATTTCTTGTTTATTCTTTTATATTATGATAAATTGATTTCATGTCTTAAGAGTACCCTTAGGTTATTCATTCATCTATTTATTTATTTATGTTTGGGTTGATATGAGGTTTCTAAGATGAGGGCCCAAAGGGCGACCGTCTGGTAACTGTTTCCGCAACCGGGTGAGTTGCGAATGTCTGAGTAACAGTAGTCTGTTCTCAGAATATTGTAACCAATTTCACTCAAACGACTCAGTCTGATTGTTTAATTTTCTGTTTCTATTTGGGCCTTCTGCATAATTGGTTAGTTAAGGAGGTTTCAAAAAGTTTTTATATAATATCAGTTGGAGTGATGTGATGTTACAAGAAATAAATATTGTTAACTTAAATAGGGAGCATTGTTGTGAATAAGAGTTTATGTAACTGTTTTAGGAAGAAACTTACTTTTTTATGTTAATATTGTAGAAGATATTTTGTATCATTATGCTCAACGGTGTTCTTATATGTTCTATCGTTTTGATGAATTTTGGTGGGAATGGTTTTCAAAAACTGACGGGTCTCCTCGGAGGGCTTTTGGATTGAGTTGGGAAGGGTGTGACCTTTGTGTACGGCTCCAAATCAATTTTAGTTCGAACTATAGTGATGTCACCTACAGACAGCGCTAGCGTTGGTTGTGTTACGCAACGCGGCTGGTAGGGTCAGCGGTTCGAGTTCAGACACTTGTAATAAGAAAGTTGAGTGGCCCAGACTGAATAGCGGGGTTCTTGCCCTGGCCGCTAGTTCTCGGAGACGATCTGTTGATGTAAGTGCGGGTAGGATTGCATTTGAATGTTTTGTACGACGCGACGAGAGTAAATAACCATGGAAGCACTGAAGCAGTGATTGTGTCTTTCTTGAATGATCCCGGCATCTGGTTAGTGTTAGTGTATATATCTATCCAGAGAAATTTTAATACTTCTTCTTCTTAATCAGATAAAATGCTGAAATTTGGCATGATTGTATATGAGCCAATGAATAGGAGTGCAAATATTTCACACTTGAAAACCAACGAAAAATAATAATAATAATAAAAAATTTGATTTATTTAATCATCTTGAATTGTAATTGTGATTTATATTTAAAAAGTAAAAAAAGAGCCTATAATATAAATTTCAATGTCAAATCCAAATATAAATCGCAGATTTTAACAGAGTTACCTATGTTTATAGTTTGGTTTGTTTGTATTTATATAAGCCAATAAAAATGGTTTCTCTGGTCATTGAAAATTTTACAAGTAACGTTAAACATATTGTTTTATTTAATTTGGGCTAAAATTTATACATCCTAGATATGAATTGATACAAACCGAGTACTACTATAATGTGATATTATTTGCCACCCTACCTCGTATTTCCCTATTTTTTTTCTACTTTTGTGAACTATTTCTAGTTTATTTTCCCATTTAATTTCGCGTGAAATCTTCGAAGCTCACCAGCTGTTTCCCAGCCTGACTAGTGACAATGTTTACATATATTTAAATAAATAAAAGGACGGAAGGAACAACGTAAAACATTGTTTTAAATAATTTAAATAAGGAATTTTGATTTAAGGACGAACACTTACCTTTTATTAAGCATATTAATTATCCTTTTAAGAAGTGTGATCGACTCTGTGTTTATTTTTGAAGGTCGGCCATGTTTGTTTTAACGCATGGGCAGTGCTATCAAACGAGTGAGTAGTGAACCTCGTGATTTGGAAGGGAAGAAGGAAGGAAGAAAGAACGAGCGCGATTTTTAATTTTGACAGAAGAAAATAGACATTTAATTCTTTATTAAAAACATTATTCATATTCAATTGGCTATATTTAAATACTTATATTGAACCTACATTTCGTTTTTACTCTCTCCCTAGTCTATAGCCAACAATTCATTTTCGTTTTATTTATATATAGTTTGTTTTCTCTTTGGACTTGGAATAGAACATTTTTAAATTTGAAATAAGATTGGAAGGTTTTGAAGAGTAGTAAGGTCTTCTTCCTGGTTGGTGGTCCAAGATGGAGCCAAATGAATGTGGGCTCCCAATTTAAATTATTTTTATAGTGATTAAAAAGTGGAAGATTAAAGTGAAATTAGTAAATAAAGGAAGCTGAGAGAGTGTGTAAGAGCTACAATATTCATGCTCATTCAATTGTGGAAGAATTTCAAGTGAAACAAATTTATGAAGATAGTGTTACAGTATGGACTAATTATACATGGGTGAGGTCAAACCAACTTTTCAACTTTTGATCATTGTAATCATTTCTTTTCTCTTTCCTAAATAAACCAGAACTCTTTTATTTCCAGAAGGACAGACTAATACAAAGGATTATTTAACATGTTATTTTATGTCTAATCATTAATTTTATTGATTGTATATATATATTTTTCTCTTCTTTTGGTCTCAACAATACTGTGCTATACTTTATAAAATTAGAATTATAATTAACCGGAATTCCATAGGTAGGATTTGGATGTGGACAAAGGGGAAACCACAATAAATTAACAAAAATGCCAACAATTGTTTTTTTTTATACATTTATCTTATTTGTAGCCTAATTACATTTTTCTTCAAAAATCCATTTTTTTTAATCTAAATTGTTCATGTTTTTTAGTTTTAAGTTCACCCAGTGGTCTCGAGGTTGAGAGTCGTTGTGCCACTGAGTTTATAGCCGAGGTAAATGTATTGTTCCTTGTGATTATTATTTTCCCCCTAGATACCAGGGGTGGCGCCCAACTAAAACACGAATTGAACAAATAAAGAGAATATATTTTTTCATTTAAAACTTTTATTATTTTATTATATTAAGTTTATATGTATATTATTATTTTATTATTATATATTTTTTTTTATTACAATAATTAAAATACAGCTAATAATTGGGGGTAACAAATGATATTACCTTATAAATAAAACTGATGTGTTGGTTTGTGTGTGTTTAGCATTCCTAAACATAACAGGAGATATTTCTTTTTTTAAGCACCACGTATTACTACCCATCCGGGTTATACGTCTATGTAATAATTATGCTAATGTGTCAGAGAGGAGGACGGCTTAATTTTAGATGAAGTGGACCCACATTTGCTTGGAGGGAGAATGTGAAGCTATTTAGGTAAGACCTCCCTCAATACATCCGAATGAAATTCGAGCCCCAATCTCACCCTCATCGGCAGTCCAATACATTGAGAGGGTGATGCCTTAGACCATGCAGACACCAAAACTCACAGGAAATATACACGATCATCTAATTTTAACGTTTATTTGTTACGTTTGTATTCACATTAAGGGGTAAAAATTGATTTTGTGCAAGTATATTTTTTGAAGTTTGACTAAAATCAATATTTATGATATTTTTTTTTTAAATTTTTATAATTATTAATATATCAGGTTTTGGTATTAATTCAAGCTATACACCGATAGATTTGGAAATACTTATATACAGTAATTTTCTATCACATCTATCTTGTGTCCACACAATGAAGAAGATGGTAAATTAACTGAGGAGGTATTGAGTATTTTGGGAGATCCCCATTGTTACATCTGTGTGGACTCTGTTAGCTGCGGGGACGAGCGGGAAAGATACAGTTATACAGTAGGTTATTTAAATTACATCCTAAAGAATGCCGTTACACAATTTAAACTTACGAGTAATAATAGGAATTATAATAATGCTCCTCAGGAAACTAAAAATGGTATAAACAGGGCCTATGCAACGGAACCCAATTATAAGCGATAAAGTTGGATGCAAATATAATACACGAAACAATTTTAATGGATTCAATTCAAGGGAATGTTTGTTTAGTACCAAAAATGGATTTGCCCTCTGTACACCATGATGTGTCTTTTATTTTGAGACGAAGGCAGTTCCCAAACAAAATAGAACTACCATTGTCTAATAATAAGTCACAAGATCAAACTTGGATATGATTGCTATTCATCAGCCCAAGCCAATTTTCGGTCATGGTCAATAATTGCACGTGGCCTTTTCCAGGGTGGGAAGCTCAACAGACGTGAGGGTTGAAGTAATTAATGGATCACATCAAGGGACACTGATACCAAAATACCCTCCAGTGTACACACAAAAAATTAGAATATCCAGAAATGTTTTAGTTTATTTATAAAATATAATATATATTAAATAATGTCTCACTTTAGCCCCTCTTTATATATTTAGTGACAGAAACATACATCTTTAACAGGCTAGTTTGGGTAGTTTTGGCATCAGCTTGTCATATACAGGCTTAAAACTAATTAATAATAAAAAACAATGGATATGTATTTATAAGTTAATTAATTAACTAAGAATAAGTTCAAGCTATCAATGTAAATAAATAACAATAATATTGCCCCAAGTCTCATCCTCTAGTTATATTTTGGCGTTTGTAGTAGGCCTACCTGTAGATTTTTATAATATATTAGCTTTAATATTTCTTTTACTCAACTAATGTTCTAGGTTTTAATCAACCGTGAAAAAAAAAAAGATTTATGGGAAAAAATAAAGATTAAACATGATTACTCAAAGTGTTGATTCCTAAATAAAAGTTCCTAGTAAATGTTTCATTAATTTTTTTTAGAAAAACGCAAATTTATTTTAAAATTACCTGATGTGCTGATGTGATAAGAACCGTACTTAAGTACTGGAGTTTACTTGAAACTTCTCTTGCATTTATGTCTGGTAAATTAGTTTATGTCAGAGAGTTTAAGCCGTTGATAACTATATATACTAGTAGTGATCCTAACAGCCAAAATTGGATACCTAAAACATAAGTTGATCAACGTAATTGGTTAGAAGACTTGGTTTGATTACTATAAATTTAAGTAAAAAATAAATGGTACCTAACTCTGCACAGACTTTCTCACTTTGTTGTTTAAAATGGAGATATTTACTCAAAGCTCGTAATATATGTGAAACGAAATAATAAACATTGGCAAACCTAAGCAAGAATTGTAATATACTTACGTAAAAAAAAATTTAGTCGTGGTTTTAAATTTTATAATAATTTTATTTTTGAAGAATTAATGTCTTCATTTGGATATTCAAACCAATAAAAAATATCGATACTGCCACCACAAGGGTCAACACTTCGTATCAACATTTCGACTTATGTTTAAAGTTTTAACATATTATTTGTTGTTGCACATCGTCAAGTCATAGCCTTGCTATTAAATTACTCGTTAATAAATTTTTACCAATAAAAAATGTAAATATTGACTATTGAGTCTAAAATGAAGGAGATAAACCATTGTTGGACAACATTTCTCCTAAGAGGTTGAAGGAAAAATAAAATACACTTTTTGATAGACATACCTATATTTAAATACTCTATGTCATTAAAGAATTATTACGTTTAAACATAAGTAGTATCTTTGTACAACTAAAGCTCAACAAATTGTATTACTATATTTGACAATATCTCAATATTTCATAAAATTATATTTCAAATAAAATATTTTCATTTTTAATAGTACTACCATTTTGCAAGTTAAGTTATTTATTATCTTCAATAGGTGTGGAGATACGAAAATTTCTGCTTCTGTTAAGTACCTAAAAAGCCATTTTCATGGGAAAATGGAAGTAACCAGTTTTTTATAATATTAATTTTAGCATTTGCTGTATAGAAAATATATAGCTCTATTCACCGTGGCTTTGTGCCAAGAATGATCTGGTTTGTGGCAATTGATTACAGGAAATGTCTTTTCACTGAAACTTTGTGGCAAGAATGATCTGATTTGTGGCAATTGATTACAGGAAATATCTTTTCACTGAAACTTTGTGGCAAGAATGATCTGGTTTGTGGCAATTGATTACAGGAAATGTATTTTCACTGAAACTTTGTGGCAAGAATGATCTGGTTTGTGGCACTTGATTACAGGAAATGTCTTTTCACTGAAACTTTGTGGCAAGAATGATCTGGTTTGTGGCACTTGATTACAGGAAATGTATTTTCAAAGAAACTTTGTTGCAAGAAAGATCTAGTTTGTGGCAATTGATTACAGGAAATGTCTTTTCACCGAAACTTTGTGGCAGAATAAGCTATTACATGATATGAGATAAAATTTAATAACAATGATTGTATTTTATTGAAGTATTTAAATTTATTTGGGAACATAGGATAATCATTAATTGCTGCCAATTATTCTACTAATTTTACACTAATTTATTTCTTTACCAATCATATGAATTTGGATCAGTAACAATTTAATGTAACTTATTAATTAATTATAATTAATCAAAACAATTAGATTGAGATGTAATTGTCTGTTATACAAACATGCTTTATAAATGCTTCTGAGCAGCTAATGCTACCTTTCTACCAAAATAATTTTCAAATAATAAAGTAATGTTTTGTCTTTCATTCTATAGGAGCTATAAACTTTAGAGTGTTTACTGCAGATTTGTTTACGTGCTAATATCGTTGTGAATATTTTATATGCTGGCAAGTTTTATACATTCACTGAATACAAAATGCAAATTAAGAACTTTTCAAACTTATTTTCATACAAAGTAGAAACGGCTCTACCTACCTCTTCTTGATACTTTTTAAGAAATATCTCTCCCTCTCTTCTAACATTCGTCTCCATAACTTGTATCACGAAACTTGGAGAGACTTACTTGTAAATCTCTATTATCTAAGATACTTTAGAAGTAGTCAACCAGGACTCACAATAATTCTCGTGTAAATCCACTTATCTTTCTGTGTACCACTATAAGTAAAACAGTGTGTTTAATATTAATAAAGATATGGCTGGGATTAATATGAATACTTTTTAATTGCATATTCGAATTATAAAATCACTAAAAGAATTGCTTACTAAAAGTTAGTATTTTCGCCATTATATTTCCATTTATATTTTTTATTTATAACACATATTAGCCTTAGTAATAAACGAGTTAGTTAAATATATAACAGTAGATAAGACTTGGATATTTAATTATTAGATTTAATGAATATAGTTGATCAACATAAGGAATTAATACATTGACATAATATTGGATAAATTATATAATAACAGAACGTGCCTGGCAAGTTACACATTAAATAACATAAAATTATTACAGTGAATTCATCATAAACGTGATTGGTATAAGCTAATGGGTTTGTATTGAATAGTTATAAGATTCTTAATATAGCATTATTAACAATATAAATATAGTAAATAACAAATAAATATACCTGTAAATATACACAATAAAATGACAAAAAACAATTTTAAAATAGATACTGAAACATATGTGAACATAAAACAAAAATGTTAAAGAATATTCTTAAAATTATTGTATTAAGTGAAACTGCACATATCAGTTTATAGGCTCATATAGCGAACTAAATGAACAAAAAAAATAGTCAAATTAACAACTAAACATAATATTGTGACTGGGATTCCGGTGCGTGACTTGACGGTCCACAAGCCGTTAATACGCCACTGTTTAAACCACGAGTTTTTATTAGGGTTTATTGGAATACGTTGCTGGTTAAACAAGAATTAAAATACGCATGGATCACTCAAGGTTTTGGTAACTAAAAATTAAATGACAAACGCACATACTCATAAGAGATAATTAAATTAACTACAACTAAACTATTCAGTGAATTAAATAATAACTATTAAATCTATAAATTAATAACCTAATAAGAACACATGGAATGGAAGTAAATTAATTACATGTTTATAGCTATAAAACACATAATAACTATTAAAATATTTAAAACAGTCACAAAAACGTTCTTTACTAACATCATTCACAACAACAAATAATGTCTACATCACCCGTGTAGTCCACATTAAGTCGCCATTTGTCCCTGCTTACGACACACTGTGCTGATCAGTGCAACGCAAACGCTGGAATCGCTGGTCCTATCCCAGGTACGTCAACACACTCGCTGGGCACGCTCGCCCACACACTGGACACGCTGGTCCACACACTGGACAAGCTGGTTCACACACTGGACACGCTGGTCCACACACTGGACACGCTGGCCCACACACTGGACACGCTAGGCCCACTCTCTCTGGATAGCACCGACCATGTGTATAGGGTAACAGAGCCTACAGTACTTGGTTCGAAGAAAGTGAACCCAGACAGACTTTTCTATAAGCGCAATTTCTCTTACCACTATGAGCCTCTTGGCAGACAGGTTCACCCAGCAACATGCTAGACAAGGATGGAGCCAGCCCAGCAACATGCTAGACAAGGATGGAGCCAGCCCAGCAACATGCTAGACAAGGATGGAGCCAGCCCAGCAACATGTTAGACAAGGATGGAGCCAGAGAAGAGGGAGGACAATAAAAGTTGCGGTTGTAGCGGTCCACACAGTCGAGCACTATCTTGTTACAATATGTTTAGAAAATCGATGGAAAATTCAAGTATATATTATAAAAACAAAATAATATGTTAAATAGGAACGTTTTTATATAGAAATTTGAAGATATTAGCTATAAATACCAAGTATTATTATGTAATAAGATTCCCTTGCTCCTTTAACTTCTAGTGGATATAAATCCTCCGTAAAATTTAATTTATCGACATGTTTAGATATTTTAAATGTCATCTTCGGTAAGTACTAGACCGACTGATATAACAATATGAAAGAAGTTATAAAATATTATGAGAAATTATAATTATATGAGAAATACGTGAACCAACAATTACTATAATAATTGGTATTTAAAGTTAATATGATAAGTGATTTAAATTGAAAATATAAAAGATCGATTAAATTTAAGTTATAGCTATGAAATATGAGTTAAAGAAGTTTAACTGTGGATCAGAAAAAGTTACATGATGAGGAAGAAACTAAAATGTTTATTCACTGCTTGGTATTAATCTAAATGGCATTGCGTAAAACAAATGTTTAAATAAGAGAGTCAGATTGACAAAGAACAAACAACTAAAATATCTAATGCAGTTCTGAAAGAGTTATTTGAGTTTATTAAATAAATTGAAATGAACCATTATAAATGAGGAAAGATATATATAGAGAAATTACTAAAGGAGAAGAATGAAGTTACTATTTTTGGTGACTGGCCGTATCAGGTGTTTGCAATAAGCTGGATAGAAGATCAGGTGTGTTGTACGAAAATTGAAGGATTTTATATTTTGGTTGGAATTTTAAAGTGTTAATAAGAGTTTGCCTTACAAATTGAATTTGTTCATTAAAAATTCTTGATTATTAATGTTTTATGTTGAGTCCAATTTATTACCTTGATGTGATTGGTGAAGGAGCTTCATACATTGGTTGGTAGGTTTGGGTTGGTCAGTTTCTTTCTTTTTTAAATTCTTTGCAAATTTAGATTTTGTTAAATTGTGTTTAAAATCATAAATGTGCTATTAATATCGAATCCACAGATCCGGCCAATGTAAATATTACCACATTCACAAGTTAATTGATTATGTTCTTGTTTTGTTTAGCTTTAGCTGTTTCATTTTAGGTAATTTGTTTAAATGCTATTATGCTATTATTACTGGAAAAATCAATATTAGGACTGTGTTTTTAATTATGTTAGATATCCGATTGGTTTCCGGGTTTTTGTGATTAAATTTAATCCATTTAGTCTGATTGTTACTAGATTATGAAAAGGCTTTACCAAGGTCTTTAGGGATCACAGGGGCCAATCCCCACCAACATTTTTCAATCATGATTTTAATATTAAAAAATATTTTTTCTTCCTTTTTATTCTATAATATGTTTTGTAAAAAGCATATATATGAAGTGGAACACCATTTTCTCTACGCAGTGAATTATTGGGTTCGTTATACAGGATTCAAGTAAAGATTATTTATTCCTCTCTCCAAACGTCACGCAAGTACGTACCAGCGCTCTAGTGACTGCATATAGAAGATTATCAGCTAGGCCCTCTCAGAGAAGCCACATCCAGTGTGAGATTTCTCTCTAAGTCAATCCCCCTACCATTCCAGTGCAAACTTTACAACAGCCTGAGTGGGCCCACTATACGATAAAGAGGGTCTATTTTTTTTTTTTCTTATGTGTCTGTGTTTTAGTATGTGTTAGGACCCAAGAAGTAAGATGACGCGTGAAAACTACCAACTAAAATAAATAAAGTATATTCTTTATTAAAAACACCATTTTATTCATTAAAACTTCAAGAAAAATTGAAACTAAATGGTTAGGAGCACATTGGTTTAGTGAATTAACATTTTATAATAATAATAGTAATAATAATAATATTTAGCACCACGTCTTACTACCCGTTCGGGTTATACGCTTAATTAACAGCTATGCAGGTGGATTGCAAGAAGGAAAGACAGTATTTTTGCTAATCCCTGGTTTGCTAAAAAAAACTGTGGTTAATTGTGAATAAAGAAAAATATTGCTTATTCTGTTTATTTTTTGGTGGTGAGGGGTTGTGAACAGTGGTAGACTGTAAGTAAATGTAGGTAAAATAATTATAAAAGATAGGAATGTGCAATTAATTTGGAAAATGCATGAAAGTTTAAAACATTTGTAACAGCAAATATTGCATCTCAGATAGATTCCGTGGTCAAAATTTCTGTCCAAAAACAGAATGAAAAGGTATAAAAATTTCATATATTAGACAGCCATATATTATAAATAAAGTGGTACTCATTAACTGGCATTAAGAGACAGAAGATCCCAACTTTTTTGCAACTAGTGTAATCTCATGGTAGGTTTAATTTAAAACCTGTACTCTTTTATTCTTTTTGTTTGTAGATTTTTTAGTGGTTTTGTAATTACAGTGTTTTTGTTTTAATTCAGAAAAATTAATTGAACTTAATTTAATATATTAACACCTGGTGAGAAAAAATGAATACCTGTAATCTTTGGTCTGGCCCCGCCACTGGGCTTTATAAGGATTGGTAACGAATTTATTAGTTTGGTTTTCTTCTTTTGATACCACCTTATGTTATAATTGTAGCAATTTGTGGAAAATATTAAATTCAGTTTTGTAATTGATCTTGTTAAGGCGAATATGATGTATAGTAGTCCACAAATAAGACCGTTGAAAGAAACCATTTTATTAAACCTGGGATAATTAAAGTCATTAGGTATTATAGTATTGGTGTGGGCTTTTTTGTTACTTTGTTGTGTATATTTCCAGGTATATTCATTCATTAATTATTAAATTTATATTATTCATAATTATATTTTGAGAATTAACCATTAAATCTATAGGCTCAATAGTCAGGTTTAAAACGTACCCATTGTAATTATTTTATGATACTTATTTTTTACTCTGCCAGGAACGTTCTGTTAATTATCTAACTTATCCAATATTATTTCAAGGTATTATTTATTTGATATTTGTAGCAATTATTGCTACAAGGTATCTTAAATTGGGTTAGTCAATCAAAACATCACTTACCCAATTTCACCAACCGGACGAGCGCGCGGAAAAGAACGTCCACACACGATAACAACATTGAAACATCTGAGAAAGCCAAGTCTAGTGCCGCATCTTGCCACTAGTCACCACCACCCGTCGCAACAACAACATGGACATGTAGAAAAGGGTAGAAACTCCGAGGCCTTGGCAGAAGGCTTCCGAAGCTTCTAAAAAGTTCTAGTACTGCGCACTTCCCTATCTCCATGTGTTTGAACTCTGTGATCCCCCACCCTGGTGTAATCCCGTCTCGAGTGTTCGATGAGTTCTGCACCATATAAAAGACCGTTCATCAAGAAAGAGACCCCTCTTG
This sequence comes from Timema douglasi, assembly GCA_901482245.1. Lineage (NCBI taxonomy): Eukaryota > Metazoa > Arthropoda > Insecta > Phasmatodea > Timematidae > Timema > Timema douglasi. The sequence continues at coordinate 17,412 of CABEEJ010002956.1, forward strand.
GATTAGGCTCGGACATTAGACGAAGCGTAGGCTTCAAGGACATACTTATACAATGTAAGGAGAAATTCTATTTCGGCACAAGTATAAATATTGTAATCTTTCTAAATTCCCTTTTGATCGTTGTACGTGTAAATATTGTTTTTGATATCTTATATAAATCTTCGTTCGTTTTACTAAACATTAAGTTTAACTTCACTTATGTTACGCATGGATTGTAGGGAAATAGGACTTTACTTATACTACAAAAGTAATGTGGGGAAGTTTTTTTTTTATCTTAGTTTTGATTTTTTTCTAATGCTAGTTAAATTGTGCTTATCAACTTTGATTTAATTATTTAACTTTAAGAATTGTGTTTTCAACGCTTATTGTCTTAGTATCCATATTGGGAAGTTATTTTATAATATTAGGTCTTAACTATTCAGTTGTTAGAATGCGTGACGTTGATAACTATTCTTATATATTTAACTTTATGTATCTAGCTTAGGAGTTATGTTTCATAGTTATTGAAGGTGGCAGACTGTTAATAATATTTAGGCCAGGAAAGTTTAATAATAAAGTTAGGAATTATCCTTAACTTTAATGAATGGATATCTAAGTTTATTTAGTATGACATCTACTTTTGGAGGATTCCGTAATAAGTTTTTGTTATTTATTTGTGGAGACGTCATGCGTAGGCTAGTCATTAATGGGGTAACCACGGAACTTTAATGCTGTTAGCTACAATTTCGACTAGCACTAAAATAGGTCATTGTTGAGAAATCTCATTTAAGTTTATATGTTGTTATACGCCGTATTTGTAATGCTAGGCATTGAAAGGATTATATGTTGTCATACACCATATTGATAATGCTAGGCATTGAAGGTTAACTCGCGTATGTTCATGGAAAGTTTTCTTGTAAAAACAATAATCATAGATTGTTATTATTGCACTTCAGCTTTTACAGATATTGTATTAAAAAAGAATATTCTTAGATTCTTTAAAGAAGTGATATGTTCTTTAATAAGATGTTGGCTGAAATAAAAGCAAAGTTTCTTTAAGACTTGAACTTTTACTATTCTAGTTATGCCATTTATCCTTAGGTTTAGATATGTATAATTTTAATGTCCCTTTTAACTTAGCCTTCGACCTCGTCATATTAAAAATAAATTGTTTTCTGAAGGAGGACAGTGATATTACCCTCCTTCTAGGAGTGAGTGGCGTGCTTTGGAGATGGGTTGTGTACCCTGCTATATTTCACAACAAAAACATAATATTGTTTACACTTCGCACTCCTATTTTTCTAAAATTTTTGATAACATTAAATTTATTTCATTTGTATTGAATCCCTCTAATTCTAGAGCTTGGATTACATAAGCTATATTCATTGAATTTAATAGTTAAACTATATATCCAAGTCTAATCTACACGCAGCAAGAGAGCGTTGAAATGACGAGAGTTTTAGCTGTGTTTTTTTGTTAAAGGAAGTGATGCTATACGAGGTTTCATCATGTAAACAATATATAATTTACTTACACTAGATGTCAACGTTTGAACAATGTTTAAATCGGACAATATCCATATATAATAAAATTACATATGTGCTATCTTTGTTATACAAACGTTTAGAATAAGAACAATATAGTCAATGTTTATAGACCATTAAGTGAAATACTATTGTGGTGTTGATATATTTGTGATATCAGCGGTAGACACAGTCATGTTGATTTATTTACATACCACGTGTATTGTCTGTACAAATGTAATGTTGAGTTACTATGAGCTATAATTCACCATCAAGCGTGTTATAGGGGGGTTAAAATGTAAGAGGAATGTTAGTACCTGCAAGAAACTAAGAGTAGTCAGTCCTGGGGCTACTGTGTGACTACACCTTGCATCCCTTGTTTACAGAGATTCTCTGTATTGGGTCATGTGATCGTATCTATGTTCTGATTGGATGCAGGACACAGTTTCAAAATCAACAGTTTTTAAAACTGAAAGCATCTCTCGTGGTACTTGCAATCCACACACATAATTTAAAATTTATGGTTTTTGACCGTTAGTGTTTTTTGTGTTTAGGTGTGAGTTTCACCTCCACTTATGTTTGTATTAATAGTTTAACTAACCAAAGTATTTGCATTTGCCATAATTACTAATACATTTTTTAAATTACCAAGGATGAAATTATTATTCTACATTATTTTATACATTATACGATTAAACCAATTAAAGTTCTGAAATTATACTATGTTTAATTCTGTTAACGTATATAAGAGTATCATGTAACAAGGTATTAAAATGAATAAAGCCATGAAACTTCATATCTAAATATTTATTCTCAGTAAAGTTAATATTTTAAATGAAAAAACCAATTTAGGAAATCAATCCCTCTTCAACACAATATTAACATACTACCTCAACACATCAAATTCAAAAATAAAATTGAATACATTCCAAACGCACAGCCTCCTTCCATCGTAGATAAGATCTGGACGGACTAGGGCCGAAAATAATAGATACTTTTTTCCTTTATTTTGTCCATATCTTTTTTCTTTAACAATTTTCAATTTTTTTTAACATTTAAAAATAATTGTTTATCCATCTAACTACTATTGTTTTCCATAGACAACTTTTATACCCTTGTGTTACACTAGCGACATCACATCAATCCTCTTTGATACTTTATTTTACTATATCTCTCCATCAACCCTTTCTAGAATTATCATACTTTGTTCTTACCGTATAGATACAAAACATTACACAGCCACAACTCTGTTTTCATGGTGTAGTTGATGAATTCAAACTTAAAACAGTTTTAAGCTTTGTAGTTTAAATTATTTGCTAACTTAAATGTTTTCTCTCATGCTTAGAATAATTTCCAATACATTCTTATCAGCATATCACTACAACTTAGCCTTTTAATTATGTACATTCTTTACATTAATTGATTTGTATTCATCGTGGCTGACTAAAAAACATCTCAGTCTAGGGCTCTCACTGCCCGACTCGGGACTACACGGGTTAGGACGCTGGTTCATCGGTTTTTGTGGAAGAGGGCTACCACTCGAGCCCAGAGTGCCGGGGCAGGGGCCATCTAGGAGTCAGAGAAGCCGTGTGTTATTCCTAGCAACACCTCGTTTTGTCACAAGATTCCAAATATTCTTTAGATTCTTTCATCCTTACATCAACATCACATTTCTAATATAAATAATAGCACTAAAATAAAACTTGACGATCAAAGTCGAACGTGAATCAAGAACCCACACAGGTATACACAATTCCCTCGCCCTATCCTCAGCCATAGCACTTACTGACAGAGAATGGCTCACGGTTTAGGTAGTAGAGAGGAGGGGGTGACACTCGCATTTTACTATTCTATTGATATTATAAACGACCCATACATGGTCTTACTCTATTAGTTGATTTATTATATCAACATCTCATAATGTTTACAATTCATTTATTAATAATCATATTTTGTTCGCTTGATGAATTCCTGATTATTTGCTTTGTTTTATTTCATACCAATTTGGTTTATCAACATTACGCATTTGATTATTTGATGTGTCGTATCATTGCAAAGCAACATGGTTTGATAATTTTATTATAAATTCGAATATTTCTTAACTTTAAAAGTTGTTGATCTATTTAGTTAAGTTTCACACTAATGATCCCTAATTATTTCCCCTGCATATTATGGTGTTGATCTCTTTAAAACTATGTTAGATTAGATTGTATAATAATATATTATTGGTGGTAAGATACTTCTATATCAACAGTGTTGTATTCTGTGTTGATAACCCCCTTTTTTAAAAGGAGTTTTATTATACTTTCCTTCCATTATTTTGGCAATATACCATGGTTCCATATGGAACATAACAGTTTATGAATTTCTATTAATAATATAATACCACCTCCCTTTATTAACTCTGTTGGAATTAAATTAATACCTGGAGCTATATTATTATTTAACTTATTAATAGTTTCTTTGGTCCCACCATTACTTGGCTCAGCAGGACGGATTGTATATCCTCACCCAATTCCGATCCTTCAAGAACGTTCAAAATACGACTGAAGTAGTTCTATCTAATCACAACTTAGCTCTTATCTGCTAGCAGATTGTGAATTATTATACAAAGGAGAAGATAAACTTTCAAATATTGAATGTTATTGTAATGATGTCATAAGGAGAAACAGGAAACAATTGTTTAAAAAACGTTTTCAGGAGTATAAATTATTATAACTTTGTTTTCATCTTGAATTATATTTTTACATTACTCACTTTTATAAGCTGGTTTTACAAACGCATTAATAAAACGAACAAATCTTATTTTAGAACTAATTTCACAAACCGTTAAGTCTATAAGAATTATGGCAATTTGGATGGTGCTATAGAGATGAAGACAGAAACATTTCAGAAGATATATACCCTAATATATTTGGGAAGAGAGTGGAAAATATTTAAAACAAAACACCGTAGTAATATTCAGCCAGGATTCAAACATAGACCTCTCTAAAGCTGGTCAGCTAGATAAACCGGACTAGATACTTAGACCACATGACCAGTGGTGCAGGCCTGGCCAATTCATTAACTGATTCTAGTGAGCAGTAATACCCTACATACTTTATTCGATGGTCTAATGCAAGGGTCTACAAACTACGGCCCGCGGGCCAATTCCGGCCCGTGGATGCCTTGGCCAATTTTTTAAATAAAAAAAAAATATTTCCATGACTAATACAGAAATGATAATGCTGCACACAGAATACTCACATATACCATCATATGTGACCAGTGGCAGTATTAGAAACGTGCAACGGAAACAACCATTCTAAGGTGTACACCTTCTCAGCCTTCACTAGCCGTGTTTAATGCAGTGTATGTTGAGTGGAGTGTATGTTGAGTGGAGTGTATGTTGAGTGGAGTGTATGTTGAGTGGAGGGACTGAGGAATGTTTCCTATTTGGAGAGGGTGGAGGCAATTACTTTATGTTGGCTGCAAGTCCTACATATCTTTTTTTTTGCACTACATATTACTACCCGTTTGGGTTATTGCCTATTCTTATGTATTAATTACGCTAATGATTCTAGAAGTTAGGGAGGTTATATTTATAATAAGTGTAACCACATTTGCGAAGATGGAAAGTGTAAAATCCATTTGGAAAAACCACCCTCAATACACCCGACCAAAATTTGAACCTCCATATCCCCGTTAACGGCAGTATAGTTTACTACGAGAGTATCGCGTTAAACCACGCGGCCACCGATGCGGGCTTACATCTACTCATGTTAACTTATGGGTATAAGCTCTGTATATATACAGACTAATGTAGGCCTATGTACTTTTATTCAATCCATCCCACCTACTGCTCTCAATATGATAAATTGGCCCTCCGCTTAGTAAATTCGGGGTTCCTTGGTCTAATGCGCCACTGAACTGCCGATGATGGGAAAATTGCTGCTCGAGTTCTAGTTGGGTGATCTGATGGTGTTTTTAAAAAAAAAAAAACTAAATGTCTTTCCAATCTCCCTCCACGCAAACTCGGGTACACTTCATCTAAATTTTAACTTCCTAATCTGTAACATACTAGCGTAGTTACTACATATGCTAACAAACCAAACGGATGGTAAGACGAGGTTCTAACAACAAATACTCGAGAAACACACTTTAAGAAACTATGAAAGCTCTGACCCAGGGCAAGCCTAAATATATATGTTTATAAAAAATTAACAAGTAGTCTTAAAACTCATATTAAGGAATATGTATGAAGATCATAGGTTAGCTAATCTTAGAGATCAGGCTCACTGAATGATATTTAAAAGGGTCATTATATCTACAAAAATTAATATAATACATAATATGTATCATACAAACTAAATGTGTAGGTAGAAAAATGGCCTAACTACACTTGGTTGTGTCTTGGGTTCAGTTTCATAGTCAAACTTAGTCCGCCTCATTGTGGCGCTATACTAAACACAGTACAACACCTGCATGGGCCAGAACGGAGTGTGCCAGAGTCATATGAGGAACTAGCCCATACCACTAGGTAGGTGTCATCTGGTAGACCTATTTATTGTACCGCCGCACCGAGGCGTAATTAATAAGGCAATGACAGGCCCTAAGACTCTGACCAGTTCCAATTTTATCAATCACTCACTCATTTTTACAGTCAATATTACACTAATAGCATATAGATTAGTATCTGTCTGGAATCCAAGGTTAAGGAAATATTGTTATATCAGACATTTCAAAATCGTATACGGTACAGTAGTAAATGGTGCGCTCTCACTGGGTAAATTCAGTTGTGCACCTTTACAAGAAGAAACATTCTTATCATTTCAATCCTCTAAATCCAAGAAATAAAGATCAAAATAAACCTTTCAATAATATTGAAGATATAACCATTATTTGGGCGTTGTTAAAGACATTCAAAATGCTCCCACGATTCAGGTTGGTTGTAAGATCGCAGACGGCTCCTATAAAGGCGAGAGAGAGTCTATGGCACTTTTTGTAAACAACATTTGGTAACCACGTGACACGTAATTTTTGAAGTATTATTCACGATCAATACAGATATGAAAGAAAATTATCAGATATCTAGGTGACCGAGTTGGAAATAGGAGTGTAGGGCAAATTAATTTACAATAAACTAAATTTTTTGACTTCCCAATAAAAAGGATTAAATTCTAATCTGAAAACTACATCCCGTTTCGATACAAAATTTAAAAGCCTATTTTCCTAAGCATTACTCGTATGGTCACACAAATAAATGTTATAGTTTTGGAACATTTTACAATTCAATAGTTTTGAAATAATTCCTTTCCTTTATACTTATGAGAGAATATACTAAACTATTTTGTATCGATTCCCGTGAGGATCACATTTCTAAATGATTAGTACTTTTTACATCTTATTTCCCCCATCAGCCAGTACTAGTTCAGGCTTTACGCAGTTTAGTTCCACCAATTTGTTAATATTGAGGAAGGGCAGATTTTGATGAATTCTAAGCCAGAATGCTTTGAAGGAAAATGAAAATCCATTTTATAAATAAATACCCGTATTTAACATGTCCTGGTTTCGAACCCCAATATATGACTCCAAAATATAATATCCTGACATAGTTCCACTGATATTGTATTTCACTAACTTTTTTTTTACAACCGCGTCTTTCAGCCCTTTCTATGTTTATGTACTTACTACGCTAGTAGTTTTAGAGAATATGAAGGCTATATTTATATTAAGTGTGCCCGCATTTGCTTAGGAGGAAGTGGAAACTCATTTTGGAAGAACTACTCTCAGTACACCTGACTGAGATTTTAACCTCGATCTCCCCGTCATCGTCAGTCTAGTCTACTGTGAGAGTAGCGCCTTAGACCATGCGCCCACCGAAGTGGGTATTTCACTATTCCTCTGCACGGTGATTACTGTTCTCTCAGATGGTTCTCCAATAAATATTGTGTTCACAAAGATGACCTGGCGGTGTAGGGGTAAGATGTCAGACTTCTATGCTGGCGGCCGGGGTTCAATCCCCGGTCCCGGCACAGATTTATCTGAGTACCAAACCCTTCCTTCACCTCTGACAAGACATCTTGTGAATGTGGGGAATGCCAGGCCTCCGCCGTGGTTCAGATTCCACGTTAAACTGTAGGTCCTCCATTTCATCTCACAATCACCCTACCATTACACATTATCGTAAGAGCGTATAGCCCGAACGGGCAGTAAGACGCGGTGCTAATAATAATAATAATGTATTCACAAATACCCGCCCTCCACAGTAAAACTAATGCATATTCCCCGTCCATGCGAGTCAGACTGTGCCGTAAGAACACAGAGTAACACATTACCTTGCGTTGCTGCCAACTTTACCAGACTCGTACTAACGTTACGTCTGGGGATTAGGCTATAAAAACATAATAAATTATCCAATCTACTTGATCTAAATATGCTTCAAAGACACGAGATGATAGAGAGGAGAGGTGTCGCTAGTAGCGATATTACTTGCTAACCTTACTAGAAATATAATTGATAATAACTCGGTTTGTAAAATACATTTTGGTTGATCATCTTCATTTTTGATAGCTTGACACCAAACTTTACTTAAAAAATTATATTAGTATTGGAAAATGATACCAGGTTCAAATTATTTCAACCACTCAAAAACACATATCGGTGGTCACGTGGACTAAGAAATCAACTTCCCCTGGTCTTGTTTGCCAGTAACTGGGAGGTCTGGATCCAAATCCCTGCTGGGTGTATTTAGGGTGAGTTATATTGCATAGTTGTCCTCTTTCCCTCCAGTGGCGCCACTTATTACACTTACCATGCTAAGTCTATTGACAAGCCGCTTACGGCAGCACCACGAGTGAACCTGGAAATCTGGAGCCGATTTCATCTTAGTGTCTGGTGTTTATCCTATATATAAGCTAACAAACAATATATTGTCCAACCACTAGACAAGAAAACATATATATCTATCTATGTACATGCACTATGCCATAAATATCTATTAATTACAATGTAGCTGTAGTTAAACTAAACTTGAATTTGCTTTATTTGCTAACATCTTTCACAGAAACAGCCTAACTGGTAATTTGGAACATGAGTAGCGTATCAGTCTATTAGTAAATGAGATGCAATTAATATATTTTATGTGTTTATGAATACGCATATCAAAATTCTCTACAAAATACCAATTAAATAGTTATTAAAATTGAATTTTTATTATTTTGTCGAAAGAAAACATTTACAACTAGAGGGTGACCTGGTGGTCTAGGGGTAAGGTGTCGGACTTCTGTGCTGGGGGTCCGGGGTTCAATCCTCGGTCCCGGCATAAATTTATCTGATTACCAAACCCTTCCTTCACCTCTGACAAGACATCTTGTGAATGTGAGGAATGCCAGGCCTCCCCCGTGGTTCGGATCCCACGTTAAACTGTAGGTCCTCCATTTCATCTCACAATCACCCTACCATTACACATTAGCGTAAGTGCGTATAACCCGAACGGGTAGTAAGACGTGGTGCTAATAATAATAATAATAATAATAATAATACAAATAGAGCAATTTGAGGCCACACAAGATTAGGGATTGTCAAACGTAGCATAGAAACTGATGAAGTATTTTATTAAAAAGTGTTTGGAGATTGCTACTGACAACATAGCTTATATGTATATACATTTTTTATGGTTGAAACGCTAATTTACTACATGACATGCTTTTTTTTTAAATTTACTTTAATGCAAATACTTTTAAACAAAATTGTGATTGCGTGAAACGTACTTTTTTCTTCTCATCAGATCCCATTTTTTTTTGAGACCTTCACATTCTAACTTTCAAAACAAGAATAAAAAAAAAAAAGGTTGAAGTAGAAAATGAGAAATATTATTTCTCATTTTATGTACATGGAAAGAACTGTTTGTAAAAGTAAAGGAAGAAAACTAGAGTCTGAGGTAAATGAGCAAGGAGAGGGAGAAAATAAGATTTCGTCAGTTTCACTCTGTGACTTCTCTGGCGTTGTAATACTGGTCGGACAAGAAGCAAAGTGAGGATGAAAAATAACATTTCCCCTGCGTTTATTTTTATCATATTTTCATGAGTTTTGTGCTGCAGCGGACCGCGCGTCTAAGAGAGTTTGGTGTAACGAACCAGAATATCACAACTCCCCCATTGACACAATAATATAGTCATGAAGTATAAGAGGGATTTTTTTAAATAATCTATCTCTAGGTCTACGCTTTTTATTTCATTTTTAAACTAACCAAGTGTTAACATTTTTTTCATTTAATTTATTTGAGGTATTTATCGTGTGCTTTCTGAGCCAATTTATGATATCAGCATACAACTCACAAACTAGCTTAAATCTAATAAAGACATAACATCCAGCCCCCGACCGTCAATTCATCACTGTCCGAGGGGAAACTCTCATTTCAGCAATGATACAATTTTCAGCCATTCCAGGAAATGAACCTGGGATTCTAAGCTCAGAATACAGACAGGCTACCGACTGAGCTAGGGTGTTGGCCAATATTTACATAAAACATCTACAGATGCGGAGGGTAAAAGTCAATGGAAGTGTTCCCTCAATTCTATTTAGGAAGAACTATACATAATTAAGGGTAAATTAACCCAGTAATTACAACTGGGATTAGAACCCCAAGCCCAATATAGAAAAAACCAAATAGGATGAGACTGTTGCCCTTTTATGCCTGATATTTTGTGAGATGCATTAAATTAGTATTCCAGGAAAAATATTGTTATTTTCTTATAATATTCACCATAACGTTCCTGACCATAGAATGGGAAATATATGAAGAAAACCGGAATATAAAAAATAATTACATTCTCTCATAGGGTGAATATTGATGTAAAATATTTTAAAATTTACCCATTTGTCCTTTAACTTTGTATTTGGGTGTGGAATTAAAAAGAGCCACAATTGAGGGGAGTTTATAGCTACCAATAAAATATCCAACACTCACCCCTCTTGAAGATTCAAGGTTATTCTGACCGAGATTCGAGCTAAGGTCTCTACAGAGGTCGTTGGTCAGAGCCTCAAGATAAGCTCTATAGCACTCGGCAATGGATGGTTTCATCATAGCTTGAAATCTCCTGTACGTTTGTTAACTTTCGGCGAAAGAAAATAAAGATTTGAATAGTCATATATAAGCCTATTATTGGTAGAATTATATGTGAGATTGTAAATTTGACTAAGATACAGATTTTATTTTCTTAGCATCGCATTTTACTCCTGTGGGATGTGGGATTGATAACAGTCCTGATTGGAAACAGTCCTGATTGATAACAGTCCTGATTAGGAACAGTACTGATTGAGAACAGTTCTGATTGGGAACAGTCCTGATTAGGAACAGTAACTGATTGAGAACAGTCCTGATTAGGAACAGTACTGATTGAGAACAGTTCTGATTGGGAACAGTACTGATTGCGATAAGGTCAGATTGCACACACGTGGTTAACTTAAGAAGATTTTATCTTTTTAACATATGATTTGTAGTCCATATTACAGACACGCCATGTTTTTTTTAACCCCCGCCCCCTTTAAATTTGACCATAGGGGCTGCCCAGCAGTCGTGTGGCATTTCAGCGTTGTCAGTTTAAATTTATCCATATTAAATACACGAGTATTTACATGTTAGGTTAGGTAAGGTTAGGTTAAGTTATGTTATATTAGGTAGAGGGAAAGTGCCAGTGGCCAGCGGGTGCTGCCAGAAATACTTTCCCCTAGGTTCACCATCCTCAATTAAAAATTTCCACGAGCTTCTTTTTAACTGGTTGGCAATAATGAACTAATCGAATTTAGATGTAGTGTACAATCAATAGCGTGGAAAGAGAGTGGGAAACCATTAAGTTAAAATTACCCTAATTACACATGACCCGGATAAAGCCACGATCACCCGGTTATCATAATCAGCACTCTAGTCTATCGCGAGAATCATGCCTTACTTTATAAGAGGATATTTTTAATATCTAATTTTTCTCCGTTTAGGCCAAGCAGCCACAGCAGCGAGTTTTTATTAGGCCTACTTGGGTGTTTTACCAAAACGTGGTTTTTCAATTCCTTATCAGAATAGTGTTGGTGCATATTCTTATAATCAACCCTATAGTCTAGTTGGATAATTTGGCAACTTAAATGTAGGTCATATATTATATTATATGATTAATTATATAGTTTCTAGATCACATACTCTGATAATTGAGCCTATAGTTTCAATAATATTAATTTATATTATTATAGGCTATCTCAAACACTTGTACTCGTCTTGAAAGATTTATTTAGATGATGGTGAATTTTTGAATATAGGACAAATGAGACAGGTTTTTTTGCCACTAATGAAAGGAACGTGTGTTGTCTAGTGATTGTGTTTATTAGAATTTTAATAAACTTTAACAAACTATATTCTATAATAATTTATTTTTTATTTTTGGTTCTTCTATTCAACAAATCATCCTTTAATAATAATAATGACCTGATCACGTTTATCAGAGTAAAAATTGGGTTACTTACTTAATCTGGGTCATAATATTTCATTGAGAGTTTTGTGGGTTATTATCTATAGCAAAATTATTACTTATTAATAACTGTGGAAGATCCTGTAGTTAACATTCCAAATGCTCGAGACTAAAGTAGGCTGTTTCTGTGCATAAATTTGGTCGATAAGGGGAGAAAAAATGGTGGTTTGAAAATCCAATGATCTGATCTGTTTCTCTTTATCTGGAAGGCGCTGTTAATTAATCCAACAAAAAATGATGTGGCCATAAGGTTTTTACAATTTATAATGAATGGACGATTTAGGATAATATCTCGTATTTACTGCCTAGGATTAACTATTTAAAGGAAGATGGCTTCTAAGGAAAACGTTTATCTTAGCAAGAGAGTTAGGCTATATTAAGAATCGTTAAGTGTTTGATAGTTATTCTGTTATTTTAGGTCAATTTTGGTCAACTATTGTTCTCGTGTTATCTGTGCTCTGTGAAATGGTTATATTCCAACATGAAATTACGTGCAATGTGGTTTAGTATTCTTATTTTTCGTATTACGCGTTTCACTAAACACTGATATCTACTGCTCAGATACTCTGATAATAGACTCTTATCCGTTATTTTTGTATATAAGTAAAAAAAATTAAATCATCTGTACTGAGATTATAAAGAATGTATTTTAACTGGCATCCTGTCTGGCCAAAATAACAGAAAAAATCCCTTTATCATTCAAAGCTGAGAAAAATATTAAGTTGCCTGCTTAAAAATGTAAGCCCGACTTGACTGACTAACAGACGAACTTTGGTACTTTAATGTATTTTTTCTAGGGGAATCTTAAATTAGCTGTAGCTTCATTATTTTCCGTTTCACTTTAGAGTTAATATTATATGGTCTAAGCAAATGTCTAGTGTTTATCTCGGTGAATTTTAATAATAGCTCAATAGTAACATTGAAAGCTATTTCCATAATACATGATTAGAAACTACATATTTGGCTGGTTGCTATGTTTCGACGAAAGCCACATTGCTTGTAGTAAGAGATAAATGAGGATGTTTTTACTTTACGCCTTTATCGATTCTTAAATTGAAAATAATCCTAATAAAATAAGCATTCATATATTGTGCACTTGTCCTTTAAAATTGATTATAATAGTTTACCTATAGCTCTTTATTTAAGTGATAGTTAATTTAGTGAGTTGTAGTTTAATGTGTAAGTTATTATTTTTAATTTTGTAGCACAGAATTGTGGACAGTAGTCTAACAAACAAATAAGATATCCTATTATCTATGACCTGATCAGAGGTCTTTGTCTAACTTGTAGACAGGTAAATCATAGATAATAGGATTTTTTTTCTAACTAAGAATTTGTCCTCAATAGGTCCTCCGATATATATTTAAGAGTCCTTTAGTTTTGTATCAGCTATCTTCATGGCCATTCCAATTATTGTATGTACTTTGGCTTTAGTAGCTAGTTTTATTTTTTGTGTTTAAATTACAGTGATTCCTCTTCTTTTGTTTTGGATGATCATAAAAATGTCGTATAAGGGATATCTTCATTTCATCTTTTGTCCTCTTGTCTACTTGCCTCTGAAGGTACTGTACCATGACAAGAAATCGACTCATCAGTTCTCTCTCTCTCTCTCTCTCTCTCTCTCTCTCTCTCTCTCTCTCTCTCTCTCTCTCTCTCTCTCTCCCTCTTCAAAGACTAAGTGCGACTCAGAACCGTTTATTAAATTTCCCCAGTTCTTCGTCCCTTTCAAGTCCAGGGAACAATTGGACGGAAGTATGCTTTGACGACGGAACTATACGGGTAGTTATTAATAAAAGTGAATAGCGCTCTAAACCTGGTTAACGAGAATGTACTGGAAGTTGAATATTCCAGTTCTAACTGCAGGTCTGTGTGCGCGGGTCGGCCCCGCAGGGGACCATTCATTTGGAGAACACATATGAGAGTGTAGTGGGAGATAGGGGGGTTCCAGTATGTTAGTTAGGCCAGTATGAGACCAGTTTAAGTCCATTTCAGTTTGAGTTGGAGTGAGGCCATACGATGTAGGTAGAGTAGGTTCACTATCGGCCCGTCATCAGCGAGAGACGAGTACGATAATACATAAAGCTGACCTGTTTCAGCGGCGGAATGGTCTGAAGAAGGGGTTGTCAGTCTGTGTTTTGCTCATGGCACGCTATTCTTTCACGTGGATACTTGTGGAACAAAGAACGTGCAAGTTGGTGAGACTCGGCCATGAGATATAAATGTATTATCTTTAAAATATTGTTCTCTGATTTATTTTAAAAAATATAATGGGATGAAACGGCATTTAGTATTTTGTGTTATCATAAATAACATAACGTCAATAATTTCACGGTACACGTTGTCAATTTCGTGTCACACCTAGTGAATTTCACGACACACTTTGTCAATTTCGTGTCACACCTAGTGAAATTTCACGACACACTTTGTCAATTTCATGTCACACCTAGTGAATTTCACGACACACTTTGTCAATTTCGTGTCACACCTAGTGAATTTCACGACACCCTTTGTCAATTTCGTGTCACACCTAGTGAATTTCACGACACACTTTGTCAATTTCGTGTCACACCTAGTGAATTTTACGGTACACGTTGTCAATTTCGTGTCACACCTAGTGAATTTCACGGTACACGTTGTCAATTTCGTGTCACACCTAGTGAATTTCACGACACACTTTGTCAATTTCGTGTCACACCTAGTGAATTTAGTGGAACACTCTTTGAAAAACACTGATTTAAGGCGTAATTTTCACAACAAAATGGGATAATGACGACGGAAATATTGGGGTTTGAATCCCGGTCGTGTGTAATGAGGGTGTATTATTTAAAATGTTTCCCACTCTCTCTCCACGCCAATTCTTGTACACAACTTGAAAGTCGACCTTCCTTATCGCAAATAAATTAGCGTGATTATTTCCTCTGTGTATAGCTCGCACGGCTGGTGAGATGGTGTTGTACAAAAAAACTTAAAAACATTTAGTTCTGTGAGATAGTCTCTGTATCATGGGCTGATGTATGATCATATGAAGAACTGTGACATGGAGAACTTTTGTAACGGAGAAAGAGAACGCAAGCTTTTGACTGTGTCGTGTGAGATTGACGTAACTCTTGTCTGAATTGCTCTGTCAAGATTTCAGGGAGACAAAATTTGTTTGTGCAGTAATTATTTCATTGAATATTCCACGTGTGCTTCATTCGTTATAAATTAATATCCAATTAAAATTCTCAGTTTACGTGGTTTGTAAACTATCCATCATAATCTCTGAATTTTTTACATACCCATTTTTCTGACTTAGATGTTGGCTTCATATAACATTTTTTATATATTTAACTTTGGTCAATGAAGTTCTATTTTTGTTTAAACAAAACAAATTTTGAATATGATATATTATGTGTTTTGGAGGGTATTTACTAGGTCGAATCCCTTAGCCCCTTTTACTCGGTGAGGATTAGTTCTTGTTGAGTCCCGGGTAATCCCCGTCAATTCTCTTCTATGGCATTACGTTAAAATGCACGGGCGAGCTTATTTTATTTTCCAGAAAGATGTCCAACTATGAAATTACATTATTTTGTTATTTAAAATGGGTCTTAATAGTATTTAATTTAGTGCAGATCAATGGGATATATTTTAGATCAATAAAATAATAATTTATTTTTACTGGCCACATAACACAGCGAGACATTTCTCCTCGTTACCATGGTAACGTCTCTCTCTCTCTCTCTGTGCTGTCAACAGTTTGACGCGTTCGTAAAATATTACCTACATTTATTATTCTTCCGCTCGTTGAAGGGTATCTTGTAAAACATAATAAAAATAATAAGCTTACAAAATGATAATGCTAACTATTACAATCTATAAGAGTTAATAAAAAATATATATATACTTATTCATTAGTTACAGACATTTTAATAAATAAAATTAATTCCCTTAAATATAGCAATGTGCATTCCAAGATTAAAAATAGCTCAAGAATAAGAAACAATCTAGAATGATTACATAAATGATTATCTACCGAGAAGAATGTTAAATAACGTCATAGTTTTGTTGTTTTGTTCTATTGGTAAAGAGGCTTGGACTAAACCACAACTTATCGTTGGGCACACGGAGTGAACGTTAAGATCACCAAGTCAGTTCTTCAGGGGAATACTGTCAGTGGTTTCATTACATTATTTTCTCACTATACCTTAGTATAAATGTGTATGCATTTTT
Source organism: Timema douglasi (assembly GCA_901482245.1). Classification (NCBI taxonomy): domain Eukaryota; kingdom Metazoa; phylum Arthropoda; class Insecta; order Phasmatodea; family Timematidae; genus Timema; species Timema douglasi. The sequence continues at coordinate 33,622 of CABEEJ010002956.1, forward strand.
TTAAACTTCGCCCTTCTCATCCCTACCTTAGTGGTGTAATAAAATAGCTAGTTCGGCATTGGCGTAGTAATATTAGCTTTAAGACTAGCAATAATATTGTAAAATAATAATAATACATTGTTGTAACATTTTACTTTAAGTTAGTTCAGAACCATGGTAATTAATTCATTTAATACTAAAACTTTATTTTTTAAATGTGAGCTAGTTTAAATAAAATAAATGATCAGTTTGAGTTTTGTGAGTTATGTCACTCCACTCTAAACATCTTATTGCACAATTTAACAAGTGTTTTTTTTAGCACTAAGCTATCGTGGTGTTATTTTTGCTAAGAGGAGATTTATAATATTAATTCAATAAACGGCTTCCTCAGGCTTTATAATGCTTATGTCCGTTGATAACTTTACAGTTTGGATATTGTTTTGTTTCTTTCAGGTTACACAACTCCTAAGGTTTCGGTATTAATTGTTGATTTACCAGTAACATATATATATTTATATAGTTTACGTAATTGGTTTCACTCGATGAGTTTTTCTTGTATGTTTTTACTGAGTATTATTTCTTAAATAAATGGCCAGAAGGACAACCACCATACTTTTTTAGCGTTAATTTATTTGAAAATTAGTTTGTTTTGGACTTATTAGTCTCTTAATATTATATATGTTCTTGAATGCTTAGAATATCTATCTGTATTATTATTATTATTATTATTATTATTAGCACCGCGTCTTACTACCCGCTCGGGTTGTACGCACTTACTCTAATGTGTAATGGTAGGGTGATTGTGAGATGAAATGGAGGACCTACAGTTTAACGTGGAATCCGAACCACGGTGGAGGCCTGGTATTCCACACATTCACAAGATGTCTTGTCAGAGGTGAACCCATCTTATATTATATTGGTAGAATTATTATTATTATTATTAGCACCGCGTCTTACTACCCGTTCGGGCTATACGCACTTACGCTAATGTGTAATGGTAGGGTGATTGTGAGATGAAATGGAGGACCTTCAGTTTAACGTGGAATCCGAACCACGGTGGAGGCCTGGTATTCCACACATTCACAAGATGACTTGTCAGAGGTGAAGGAAGGGTTTGGTGAACAGATAAATTTGTGCCGGGACCTGGGATTGAACCCCGGTCGCCAGCACAGAAGTCTGACACCTTACCCCTATACCGATCTAGCTGTAATTTGAGGAACTAGCTTGCTCTAGCGGAAGAAGGAGGAACTACTATAGCACAGGCATTTTGTGAAATATTATGTATTGACCTAACAAAAATTGCAACAGAAGATCTAACATAAACGTGTTCTATTTAATAGGCCTGGCTAACAGGTGCGTGTAGTCGGCAGCGGCACTAAAGGCACCAATTATGAAACTAATGCCAATATTTAGTGCTGAATTTATTCCACAAAAATTTCTCATTTTCATAATTTGTGCGACAATAGTTTACAGGAAAACACCTTAATCGATAAGTTGTGTTAACATCACGTTGTACTGGCCGACCCTAATTTCTCTCGCCTGTAAATCCTGTGACGTCATAGTGGTATCCAACTGGGCTCCACGAGAATTATTTGAGATTGCATCAAAGCTCGGAAAAATATATGAATGCCGTATATTTATAACCATTGATGAAAAAAAAAATCTGGCAACTTTAATATAGCTGTTCAATATATTTATGATTTAATTTTTAAAATACACTCTTTTCTTTAAATAGCTAATGTTGATTTTTTTAAAAGTTTTTAAACACTTTATGAAAAGGATCCTATTTTATTTATTAGTTGTAGAATTGACAATTGTATACGCTTAAGGCTACATGAAGACTAATTTTAGTGTAATGAATTCCTAGAGGTTATAGTTTGCAGCCAAGCATTATTTTTATCATAATTATACTAAAATATATATTTAAAGAAAATTTAATTCTTTACCATCGGCAACAATTATGGAGCACTACGTATGCATTGAGAATGCGTACACAAGGCACTGTCATGTGCTGAGTTGGTGACACAATTCTCAAACTGTGTTCAGCCATAGTTTCCGTTCAAACGTACACAAGGCACTGTCATGTGCTGAGTCGGTGGCACAATTCTCAAACTGTGTTCAGCCATAGTTTCCGTTCAAACGTACACAAGGCACTGTCATGTGCTGAGTTGGTGACACAATTCTCAAACTGTGTTCAGCCATAGTTTCCGTTTAAACGTACACAAGGCACTGTCATGTGCTGAGTTGGTGACACAATTCTCAAACTGTGTTCAGCCATAGTTTCCGTTCAAACGCATGCAAGCTTTGAGCTCTGCTAAATTCTAAAACCTAATCAAATATGTGGTACTCAATTTTTGCCAAAAATATATTACATTCCCGCGCCGTAAGCCCGGAATAGTGTTCGTAGGAATATTCAAATACGTTGGATGCTGCTAACTTTGAATAACATCACTCACTAAATTAATAGCACAACTTTCTATATCTGTGACATATTTCTTATTTTTATTATAAATACATCCAACTCCTGTAATTTGTGTCCTCACACTTTTCTGGAAAATATAATACTGTTGATGTGGCTGGGATCACCATCAACAGTACGAATTCTGAGACCCATATCAACATTGAATACATAATTCGAGTCGTAAAGAATATCTCACACCTATAATTTGTGTTGCCATAGTTTTCATGAAAATACCAGTAGTCTCACGTTCAAATTAAGGAAGGTCTCTAAGAGGAAGTGCACCTAAATTAGCGTGGAGTGTATGTTTGTATATATATGTGTGTGTGTGTGTGTGTGTGTGATGTGTGTAAAAAGGGTGGGGAGATATGATAATAATCATTAAATGTTCAAAACCACCCGGCTAAGATTCTTGTCTATTTCTCACAGTCAGCGGCAGTCAGTATATCACAAAGTTGACTCCTTTTAGACCATGTGGCTGCTGATGCAGAAAACCCCGCTCTTTCAACGAATCCGGACAACTGGGCGCTGACATCTGGGCGCCGCCAACTGGGCACCAGGACAACTGGGTGCCAGGGAAATTGGGTGACAGGACAACTGGGCGCCAAAAGTAACCCCACTTTTTTCTTTTAAAAAAAATCACTTTTTTGCAATACATTTTTTCTTTTTAATCAAAAAGTGACGAGTAAAAACAAAAAATTCACTCTTTTTTAATTATATATTTCTCAATTAAAATTAAAAAGTGATGGGTAAAAACTAGCAAAAAAAGTGATAGTTAAACACTAGCTTAATGCAAAATGATGTGTAAAAAATTTAATTATGCGCATCATTATATTTTATTTAAATGTTCTTTGTCTTGTATTAATGCATTGATATATTATGTAGAACACCACGTAAAAACGAAATAATGTCTCTATTATTATAGTCCTTAACTAGTCTTAAAATTCTAGCATCGACTTCATTAGGTTAGGTTAGGTTAGGTTTGAAATAATAATGGAGGGGAGTGTGGGATTTCTAAGAATAGACAAACCAAATATCGTTGCACCTGCACCAGTAATAAGTCATAGCTTGAAGGTATTATAATATCGGCGATATTATTTTAATTTTTACATAGGAATGCACATAAATGCTACTTATTATTCCTATTTAGTGGTTTATTTTGCGCACAATTCTTTTATTTTTCATTTTTTGTGGAGTTTTTTTTAGAAATTTTATCATATCAAATAGTCTAACTTTATAATATAAATTAATTAATTTTCCTCTACTAAGATTATTATTAAAAATACTCCAAGAAAAATATATGATGTTGAGCTGAAAAATATGATTAATTAAAAAAGTTCATTTTTAGTTTTTATTCATAACTTTTTAATTTTAATTGAAAAACTATGAAAAAATTTTGCATCTTTTATTCTAAAAAAAATTGCATAAGTTAATAAAAAAAATAGTTTTATTTTAGCGCCCAGTTGTCCTGGCGCCCAGTTCGCGCGCACCAAGTGGTCCTGGACCGCTCTTTCAAACAAGCTTCCAGCCTTATCTGATGTCGCCGCCAATGTTACACGTTTGAGAAACACGTGCGGATATTAAGTGCTGAGCTATTTTCTTGTGTGAATAGTTAGCATTATAATAGTTTTCATGAAAATAAGATAAAACTTTCGTTAGCTACTAGCAGCAGTTTAATACCACAAATTACGAAAATGTTTCCAGTAATATTTGCTGAATTTGTGCTTCAAAAAAGCCATTTTCATGGCTGGTGCTATCATAATTTGCCATAAAACACTTTAATGTACTACCCTCTATCACTACTTGTGTAACCTAAATCAAACACATTATTAAAAAAAAGTTATTCCTTAGGTTGTGCCACATAAATAAGTCAGTGTTATATATTGTGCCATAAATGGTTTTGGAGAAAATAGGCACAAAACCGCTAAGAGAAACATGCAGCACCAACATTTTAAAACTACAACTAATATTAGGGGTGGCTAGAGGATGAGGCACAAAAATACACTCGTCACTAACTCTTGTCAAGCCTTTGCGAGATCTCTTGTACCCCAAAAGGATGTTTGATTTATTTTATTCACAAACCCTTTTCAATTGTAAGATATACATTTGGGATGCAACCCTCACAACAGACTGAGCCACCGATGATGGGGAGATCAGGGTTTGAATGTAGGTCAATTGTATTGAGGATGTTTGTCTCTAAATAATTGTTTTACACTCTCCACATCACAAATTCTGGTACACTTCCTATATATTCAACCTTTCTCATTCTTTACAAATTAGCTCATTAGTGGGGCCTACATACGTATATTATCCAAACGTGGTGTTGATAGTAAGATAATAATAATAATTATTACTATCATTTTATTTTCCTTTTTTTGCTGACCAACAGTCACAAGAGCTACATAGCACCCGCGTCATTGGCAGCGTAGTATAACGCGCTAATATCGTGTTGGACTAGACTACCGATGACAAGAAGATCGGATTCCGATCCCAGTCGGGTATCCCGTGGCCAGTTTTTCTAAATGTTTTCCACTCTCACTACATGCAAATTCGGTTGCAATTCTTTTAAATTCAACCTTCCTCATCTCTAACACATTGGCGTGATTAGTACATAATCGTATAAGCCGGACGGGTGATAAGACATGCTGCTAAAAAAAAGTAGTAAAGAGACAAATGAATGAGAGCCTTTGTAGACACGTTATGTTCATAAATCGTATTACAAATTCTGGTAGTCAATAAGTTAATTGAAATAATCATATAGCTGACTCGACATTCCCCCCCCTTCCCCTATGCTTCGTGCTTCCTATCACCCCTCGACAACCCCTATCCCCCTCCGCCCTTCTTTTAACACACCCGTCTCCTATCACACTATATTTTGAAGTGTAATAGGATCAAAGTGTCACATTCTAACCCCCAACCAGAAACCGCCACTGCGGAAAGTTTTCATCTCTATAAAGGTAGCTAAATAATGGTACATTGACATAATTAAACAAACCGCAAGAAGAAGAAAAATGCAAATTTAAAACATATACCGAGTAAATTAATTATAGGGGAGAGTCGTGTAGTAACGGACACTTAAGGTTTTTAAATTTAATTTATAATTTCATTAAATGAAAATGAGACAATTGACATGTAAATATTAAGATTACATGTGTATGTATATACCTGCTGTATTAAAATAGCTTATAGAAAATATTCTTCTTTCTAGGGTCATTTAAAAAAATAGGCTTAGTTCAGTTTAAAAAAGTATTGTCGGGTAGTACCGGACATATTACAATATTATAATTTTTTAATCAAATTTGGACACCAAACTTCTCTTATTATCTTAAGATGCTTTTTCACAAGAGTCAAATTTATAAAGAGAGGATTTAATTCAGTATTGGCACAATTCTTGTGCGCCCACCCTTGGCAAAAGTCACACTTTATCCAATCCTCATCAAAAAAATTTCCGCATATTGTGCAGTCGGTTTTATTTTCAACTTCTTCGTTCATAAGTTGTGCCGAAGTTTTGTTAACTTTTCTGTTATTTTGATGTAGTTTTTTTTTATCGTGACTTCCAACTTAGTTTTTGATTTTCCCATTTTCGTGAATTGTTTTCTTCTAACTGAGCTTTATAAGGACTTGATGTTAGTATTTCGCTCTTAGCACCACGTCTTCTTCTAACATTTAACCTACGTTCTGCAGCGACAGGCACTGGTGACACTTGTGTGATTATGGTGTGGAAAAATCCAGTTGAAGGAGTTGATGACTGTGGAGTCTTTGATGTTGAAGTTTGTGCGGTTGAAGTTGACTGTTGTGAAGTCATGGAAGTAAATAACTCTGGAAATGGAGGTTGTGGAGATACAGAAGTTGAGGCTCTTGGAAATTCAAATGTTGGTTGTAAATTTTCGTGTCTATAATTTGATGTGAGTGGGGTCTTAGGGGATATTGATTGTATATTTCCTGGATCATTTTTCAATAGCTCTATGTCTTTCTAGACAGAGTCGGGAATATCTAGTCCTTACGATGGCAAATAGTTCAAATCTGTGAATATGTTTGGATTATATGGATATATACCTGCACATTCAAACCCTTTTTTTTTATCTATATCCATTCGGCAAATTTTGGTAAAAGCATAGCTTACTAATCCAACTACATCACAATTTGTTTTCCGGTCAGGAACTATTTTTACTTCATTTCCTAATTTTAACTTCGCTACTCTGTCTCCTAAGGAGCTTTTAGGAACAGCGTATGTATTTGCCGCCTATCTCACTGTCATAGCGTTACTTAAAACCTTCTCTACAGCTATTTTCATATTCTCTTCTTGCCACTTCCCACGTAAGCCTACTTTTTCCTTTTTCTTTAATTTAGGCATAGTGTAAAATTCCAGAATAGGTTACCTGAAAGAAAAAGTTCTATGAAGACAAAATAAATAAATATATATAATATATATAATTTAGTATTAAGTGTATATATATATATAACTAATCTGAGTAATCTTATCTAACCTTAATTGAATGTTTTATTTGAGCTTTATTTGTTGTTAATGTTGATAAAAAATTTGTGGCATCCCCCAGTTTGTCCGGTACTGGACGAAAACAACTTGTCCGATACTAGCCGATCTGTATGGCAATAAAATAATGGTAGTCATTACAATAATATTTTCTTTGTTGACCAAATCAATATTATAACTTATTCAGGAGTTTACCCTTTACCTTATATCCAATAAACAAACTAATTGTAATTATCGTGTGAGAATGAGAAGTCTTGAAAATGTAGTTGGAACAAAGAAACAAAGCATATAAACTATACAAACACTCGTGGGAACCGTACGGCTCAAGGGCGCGCCTTCAACTAACTGTTGTCTTTGGCTGCAAGCAAGAGGAGTAATATTATACCTGAAAGAGTTATCTAGCTAACGGTAGTTTATTGAAACATGATCTGTCCGATACTAGCCGCTGTCCGATACTATACGACTCTCCCCTAAGAGATATCCTTTAATAATAATAATAAAAGTGTGCGATGGACTTGGGGTCTAGTACGCTACTCTCAGAAAAGAATAGACTGCAGAGGATGGGGGGATAGGGGTTCGATCCCGATTGGGTGCACCGAGGGTGGTTTTTAATTAATGGTTTCCTACTCTCTTTCCACGTAAATGTGGGTGCACTTCCTCTAACTACCTCATCCCTAACTTATTAGCATAATTAGTGCATAGGCATATAACCCGAACGGGTAGTAAGACGCGGTGCTAATAATAATAATAATATTAGTAGGATGTATGCGACTGTCCAAAATCCTTGATGTGACACTAATATGTGACACAGGCCACATGCGGCCCGTAGTTTCCTGCTGATCTCGATCATGGCCTTAAGGCTCCTTATCCTCGCAGTTAAGAAAAACTAATCAATACACATTGTTAGGATAGTCCCATGGAGAATGGATCCTAAGGGTCTTTCTCATGGTCTATACTAAAAATTGGAAATACAGTACGTACAAGGTTCCCTCTATACCATTTTACCGAGAGAATGAAATACGCCAAATTGTTAATAATATTATATTGTACCTAGACATGAATTTTAATCAAAATCGCTAAAACCAACCACGATAAAAATTTTTTTTTTTAAATCTTTTCACCCTTAAGTGAACTACACTTATTTTTATTCGAAGATCTTTAAGTTTAAAAGAAAACGTTCTGTGACCTTATGAAACCCCAAGACACCAAGTAAATATTATTACTGTCCATAATTTCAACTATCTACGTCATTTAGAAGATTCTTAACTATGTGGAAAGACACAAAACATTAGGAAATAATGTCAATATACATTACCAAACGGTGTGTATTATGATTGATTAAAATAAAATATCATAGATTTAAAGAATACTTTTTTGATATTAATTAACCAATTTCATTGATCTATATAATTTTTGCACACTATTATATTTTGGTAAAAGTTTGGAAAAAATTACTATACAACAGTAAAAACAGTGCGAAGTCTTTAAAGGAAGGAATCAGTGAAGGGACATTCGGTAAGGACTTCCAGTGTCAAAAGGTCTCCCACCCCTGGGTTAGGCATTCACTCAAAGACAGAGATGTGTAGTCAGCATAATGTATTGAGAGGGGAAAAAGAAATGTGCGACCTTCAAGGAGGGAATTACAGCGGGAAGCTACAATGTTTTTAAGAGTTTGATTGACAATTATCATGGCACAAATTTAAAGAAGAGAATATTCTTCTGGCACAAATTCAGCTCTAAATATTGGCATAGGTTTTATAATTTGTGCCACTATGGGTTATGCCAGCCGCACCCACTGTGATTTTTTGGCGTTTTCGCAAAAACTACCATGACACAATTTATGGGGACAGTATATTCTTGTGGCGCAAATTCAGCACTAAAAATTGCCATAGGTTTCAGAATTTGTGCCGTAATGGGTGCTGCTACGTGACGTTGGCAGCACCCAAAGTTTTTTGTTTTTTCCCGAAAACTATGGTGGCACAAATTATGAGACTTGTATATTCTTGTGGCACAAATTCAGCAATAAATATTGACACAGGTCTTATAATTTAGGCCATTTGTTTTGCTGACAGCTTCATGGATCTCTGGCAAACTTGTTTTGTTTCGTGATCTACTTTTATTAGCGAAAACCAACCGTGAGCTACTGGGACCTACATCTCCTCTAAATACCCATAGAAAATAGATATAAAAATCATCTGTATATAAAGATCAAAATAATGCAAATATACTGTCTACAAGAAACAAAATGTTGACATTTTAAGAAACTGGTTATATTTAAAAATGGGTTTCTTACTAATGAGAAGATTGTTGTTTAATGTCATCCACCAGGCTTCCAAAATCAGGTGTATACTGTGGCAGGGCCAGTCTCAATGAACCTTCCTAATGCAGATCTGTTAAACTGGACTGATGTTTTGTATTCGTTAATTTCAAGTAGGAAATTGCCGATTCACACAAATACGTTGAACCAAAACAGGAGTGAACCATTCCAATTCATTTTCTTATGTGGGTGTACTTGTCCTGAGAAAAATATTTCCAAAATTATTATTTTGCTGTCCGTCTCTTTAAGAACAAGTCACTCAGTAGAGTTTATATCTCATTTTAAAGAGACGCTTTATTCATAGATAAAATCATACTGATTTTTCCTGCGATGTTCTTTGTGTCTAAATCTACTTTGAATGAACAATATCTTTTATGTCTTTAAAGTCACTAAATCTCGATTGAAATTTCTGTAGAGCTTTACCAATTTCAAAAACATATATTTGGATTTCAAACTTAAAACCTGGGTAGTTTTACTGGCGATCTTGCATGTTTAGAAAATGGTTGAAATAGTTTGGTTGGAGATCAGTGATCATCAGTTGGAACTGGCTTAGATAGGCAGAAATCAAGCCGATCATATCTTTTCTCTGGAGTTCTAGATTCAGAGAACCTATTTTGCCAATGAAATCTGACAAAAATTACATGTTTGGCAGCCAACTCTCAATATTCATCTCCTCTTTCTTTCAAAAATATGTTAATCTCACTCAATAAATCGCGGAATCTTTGGAGAAACTTACTTCGACTGAGACAATTTATATCTGTATGAAGTATTAAATCATTGTTTTTTTCCACCCACTTGCATCTTCAAGAAACGCCTTTGAAGAGATTGTGCTTGGATTGAATTTACAGTTTTGAAGGTTATGTCTATCACACTTGTTTGTGTTTAAACGCTTGCTGGTCAGTAGCTGGTGGTGAATGATACAATGATAATTAATAGGGGGAGGATTTTGCCCTAAATACCTTTTTTATTCCTATGCTTTGAAAAGTAGGCTTTTGAGGTATAAGTTTATTTTCGATGATTGCGAAGAATATGGTGATAACTTTTATAGTGCCAATAAATGACTATTTCGGTGTTTAGTGCCTATTTTACAAATGGGAGCCTTAAAGTGACCTTTATTTCAATTTAAAGAAAATATAAGGTAGCGCCAGTTGGAGAAAGACATCTGATTGGCTGAGCGTGTGACGTCACTCAGTACACAAACCTAGCTGAGCGTGTCACGTCACCCAGTACACTAGCCAGCGCTTAAAGCCGTGTTCTCGCGTGTTATTTTCAGTTAATTATTTCAAATAATTCATTTTTAATGAAAATATTTATTAAATAAATTTGTTCACACGTGTCATTTATGATGTTGAGAATAATCAACTACTGTTTAATTTATTAAAATGGCACCACGTGCTGTTTTATTTTATATAACTCACCCATCACTGCTTAATATTAAAATAAACATTCAAACTCTGTAATAGTTCAAAAATGGATTTGTTTGTTCGTCTTTCCACTTAAATACAATTTTTGAGAAATCATACAACAGTACAATGTCTATAAATATATAAATAAATACTTGCATTAATTAAATAAAAAGGAATTAATACTTATAGTGCCTACTTGGTCACACGGTTCATTTTGTTTTAATTTTTCAATAATGATAGTTAACAATTAAGAAAAGTAGACCTCCTTTTAACTTTTAATTAAAGTGTGAAATAATGATTCATTCTAATGAAATTAGTGTTCTGACGTTTATTTTGTATTAATTTTTTATGACGCCCTGAAAATGATACGTGAGAACATGGATTAACATACATAAAGCTTTATGGAGGACAAATTAAGTCCTTTCTAAATAATTATTTTTAGAAATCATAATATTACGTTTGGGAATATTACACATATTAATGAATATTTAAAATCCGCACCAATAAATGAATACTAAATAAACTACACTTAACCTAGAAAAATGTGTTAAAAATTACTTACACGTTTTGAACTATTGTATTAACGCTGGCAACATTCGATGTGTTTTGAAGTTCTTGACATTTTAGTTAACTTTAGCACCACAAATATATAACATAAACGAAAATTGAAATAAGTTCTATAAACCCTTATTATTAAATCAAACTAAACTATTCAACAAATGTTTGTTGAAGTTTAATATAAAAATATTAAATTATAATAGTCATTATTAACCATAGGCATATAAATATTTTAAAGTTTTGTCATGCACTATACGATTTGCTATGTTCATAACGTTCTAGAATCAAACCAAATTTACACTAACGAGTATTCAAAATGTTCAAGCTTTAGGATCACGAAACGTATAATAGACGCCTACTAAAGTTTTTTTTAATACTTTGAACTACATGATTTCATCCATTTTTGTCTTTTTTTTTAGAGAACATTTCAATGATTCTTTTTGTGTCGTCTTGAGAGTTCTATTAAGATGTTTTATTCTAATAAATGTCCTAATACGACAGTATGTCATTATTTTAGAGTGAATAAGTGGATAAATTTTTTGAAGAGTATTTTGTAGATTTGCTATGATATTCCTGTTTCTATACACACCATTCCCATAAATTAATGAAAATACAACTTCAAATTCTTTCAAAGTAGCCACCCATTCTTCTGATGGTTCCCTTAGACCAGTGGTTTTGGTCAACGTTGCTATCCAGGAATGATTATCAGGAGTGATCATTGGTATCACTTTATTGCCAAGCGTTTTTTTCAATGTCCTTGCAACGGTGCGCAACGTATCCTGCTACATATCTTAGTCCTTCTGACTCAGCAATGCTCATCTGTTTAGTCTCTTGTTGAGGACAATTGGTTGGGTGTATTTTGTTGGCTTCCTCAAGTAGATGGCGAATATCTTCATCTTCTGTCAATATCTCCTTGGGACCAATATCATTTAAGGTGTCTTTAAACATAGCACTGGTTATTATAATAGATGCGTCATCTGTTTCACTTTCGTGCTGAACTGGAGATTGTAATGATAGCTAACCCAAGTTCGTTCCAAGTAAAATTAGTCTCAAACGATTTCTCCCTTCAGACGGAAGAGGGTGGTCGTAAAACTGTCTCATTCCTTAGATGCCACAAAAAAGATGTTCCAGGCAGTCTTTGTTCAACCTATAAGTTAAAATATATTTTGCACCACTTTCCATTACCTGCTTGTATAGTCCTTTAAGAGATGCTATGGAAATTAAAAATCCATGTTGAAAGGGTAACAATGATGTCCTTTTCCCAACTCTCATGCTACGACACGTATCGGCCATGCGGTTCAAAATGTCTTCTTGTGCCTCAAGATGCATGCCATATCCATTTTTAAGAACTGTTATAAAATTAACTGGGAGACTTGAATTGAAGACATCAAACGTATCGTTAACCAGATTTACAAATTCAGATATTTCTTTTTCATCTAGTAAGAGCAAAATGGCTTGTGCTGTATGGTGAGAAAGTAATTGGGTTGCAAATTTAACTCGCTGCCGTTCTCTTCCACGTGCCAAAAGATGAACTTCTTAAAGTTTTGGAAATAATTTGAATTTCCCAGAATCCTTCTCCAACAGTTGATGAAACACTTCTTTGTTTACAGTCGTTCCAGAGGAAAGAGTGATTCCGCTATCTAAAATGTGATTGCGTAGAAGTTTGATTATATGTGTAATGTCAGCAAATACCCAAAAACTTCCAGACACCGTGATTGTTTCCTCCCAGATCTGATACACAGGCTAAAACGCTAAGTCCAGCTGATTCAAGTTCTATTATTATTTCAAGTAAAATTGTTTTGCTCATTTGTGCATCAAAATCGTAAAACACAGGCTGCTTCCACTTGCTATTGAGACCCCTTGCCATATTGACTTGTGTGTTTTTGTGTGGCCCTAGAATCATGTCATTTTCATGATCATAACAAACTATAGAATCAAAATACATTTCATCAAAGGAAATTACACACTGTTCTTTGAAATGAATAATAACCACTAGATTTCATTATCTCAATAACATTTTTCAAAATTCCAGGCCGACATTGAAACAACTTTGTCCAGCGCCTTAGTGTAGAGATACCAGGTAATGGAATTCCTATTTTATTTCTGACCTATATACGATTTTTTACTGATTGATCTCAATGCTAATGCTTGAAGGATATCTTCATTCGCCCAATACGAATTTTTTTTCTTGTTTATAAAACATCGTATCTGTGTTTCTGTAAATATTCCTTTTAGTACAGAATATAATTCATCTTTCACGGCTTTTAGAGAATTTCTTTTTACATTCTAGTTCTCGCTTAATGGCATTTGAAGATTGCTTTGAGAGTGAATTTTTCTGTTCTTTACTCAACTGTAATTCTATTTCCAGGATTCGTAGTTTATCTTGTATCAATTTAAGAGTTTTTTCTAGACTTAAAAAAATCTTCCTTTAGCTTAATGTTTTTCTCTATAAAAATAGTGTTTTGTTGACTTCCTTCGTCAAATTGTAGTTGTACATTTTTGCAGCTAGGTTTCTTTGATGAAAGTGTTGCTATTCTCTCCACTGCTCTCTTTGCAATTTCTCGTTTGTAACAGCGATGTTGTCTGTCCTTATAATCATAAATATTGGCATGTGATGTTGGAATGTATAGGGAAGGCTCATCACTATGTTTAAGGACTTTTTTATGGGGCGAATTAAGTAGTTCACTTAGTAAATTTCTTTCAAAGTCATCATCGGCAAAATGAATGGAACATATTCGAGAAAATTTTTTATTAATTGTTTCTTTCCTTTTACATTTGGGCTCCCATGTACGGCGAATGTCTGGATCCTTAGGAAAGGAGTAGAACGATATATTATTACCCTTGCAGTTTCGTTGATTATTTACACAGAGTGCAACAGCACAGCTTGGCATTTCTTTTATGTCTGTTTAGAAACACATGTAACTAAAATTGAAGAACGTAGGCCTACGCAAATAAATTAGCAAAAATCGTAAAATTCCGATTGTTCAACAATGACTTGTATCCTATATATTATATTATATAAAAGAAAAACTATTATATTATAATAAACACCTTGAGAAGAGCACTACACCTACATATTATATTTAGCATACATATTTAGTATTATAGTTACTAATATTAAATAAATGTATTAAATAAAATGTCTAAATCATTAATGAGAACATCACTGCTGTATTTTATAGTACCCTACTAACACATATATTAGAGTGGAAAACATAATAAATTAACTAACTATACACGAAAAAATCACTACTAGGCAAACACTAATTAATAAATCATTAAAAGATAAATGAAAGAACCGCCCGAAACACATGGACTGCACAACTGATGTGTATTGGGTGACGTAGGTTCGTGGCTGACGTAAGCGATGACACCATCAAATTATTTCAAATGGCGCTACCTATCTATTCTCTTTACATTGCTTTTTTATATCTCTCTTTTCCTCCCACCCCCTTTTTTCTTAACTTTAGCGACTCGTTAGATAACTAATAACGCTTTCTCATTGACATTGGATACCTAAAATAAGATAACAAAATATATAAGTTTAATATGAATTTTACTATTATATCAATATATTTTAGAATTTTTAATTATTTTAGATGTATTTAGTGAAAAATGAGGTGGATAATAAAGTTAGATTAATTCTTTGTGTAATATTGAAAAATCTTTATCTTTAGATTTGTATGGAATTTAGAATAGATGGTGATAATTAGTATTTATCAAAATCTTAACAACAAACGACTGTGAATTTATTGGAATGGCACATTTTTTATTTTCCTGAATAATTATTAAATTTAAAAAATGGAAATGGGTAGGTTTATTATGAAAGGCCTCACATAATATTATTTTCAAACAACAAATAATACTAGTTTATTACCTGAATAATAGTAGTTTGCTAATGATGAAAGGTTTTCAGCTTCCGTTTGGAGAAATGTAACGGTTTATCAGCATCCTTGTTATGTTTAGTGGTGGGTGACCTGGCGGTCTAGGGGTAAGGTGTCAGACTTCTGTGCTGGCGGCCGGGGTTCAATCCTCGGTCCCGGCAAAGATTTATTTATCTGATTACCAAACCCTTCCTTCACCTCTGACAAGACATCTTGTGAATGTGGGGAATGCCAGGCCTCCACCGTGGTTCGGATCGCTCGTTAAACTGTAGGTCCTCCATGTCATCTCATAATCACCCTACCACTACACATTAGCGTAAGTGCGTATAAACCGAACGGGTAGTAAGACACGGTGCTAATAATAATAAATTGTTTAGTTGAGAGGTGACGCATAAGCTTTGATGGTTTCATATTCTCACGTGATAATACTTCATCGCAAATTACACATTGAGGTTTATTATTCATGACAGTAAAACCATATTTAAAATAATTGTCGTCATAAAGTCGGTTTCTACCCGCTTCCGCTACTACCACTTGTACTAGACGTGGAGGGCTGCCCAAATATTTTTAGAAACTTTTCTATTACGACCTTACACGCTGGTGTACTTTGACAACTGACAAACGACTGTTACTATGCGGCCGTTGACCAGTGACCTTCAACCAACCTGCGTGCGCACTCCCCGCTCTTCACCCAACAGCGCCAAATGCGTATTATTTGAAATCACTGATATAATTTGATTATGTCCAGGATGTCGCCATAATTGTTTTACTTGTAAAGGGGTTAGATATTCAAGAAGGTTGAAAAACATTGTTTTAGAGTAATACAACAATAACATACTAAATCACTAAATAGCACTGTGTTTCTTGGGTGGGAAGACTCAACAGCTCTCAGCACTATGAGAAGATCAGCATCACTTTGTGAATGATACGTTAGACAGTGATTCTTCCTCAAGTGACCAATGAGAATGTAGATGAACTGTTTGTTGCTTGTTTTATTGTTCGCGAGGAACTATTATTTCTTCATTTTAAGAAACACTTGATCATCAAAAGTCATGGTTAGTCCAATCCTTTCAGCTGTTCATCTCTTTTATTTCATGTCTTTAGTGGGTGTGCCCTTATGACCTCCGAACACGACAATTTCTGTGTGACGTATTGTGGTGAATCCTACAGATGTATTTGTATGTGGTTCCCCATTTCCATGAAATGCGTTGAAAAAGTGCTCCAACATTCAGTACCTACTGAACTTGGCCTGTGATCACTTCAAGGTCAGGTGTTAGTAGTGCCCAAATGGTATCTGCTAGTACTGGAATCTGTGGTTGTCGAAGAAGCAGGGATGTGTCAAACAATGCGGTTGGATGACTACACAGCTCATACTTGAATACTGATGGTAATTTTCTTATGCTTTTGCAGCAACTATGAGTCACTCTAAAAGTAGTAAAGTATCAACCTGCACTGCTTCACCATCAATCTCTATCCATGATTGCATATTCATGGGGATTACCTTAGACTTATTATTGAATGTGTACTCAGCAGTAATTTGCCCATCCGAGATAGCCAAGATAGTCTGGTCAATGATTTTTGCTTTTCCAACATTTACAGTAGTGCGTGATTAGATCTCAATCGAGCCAATGTGCAAACCTGGATTTATTACTTTGAGATAGTCTAGATCTCTATGTGTGTACTTCAAGTCACGAGCTTATCTTGAATCTGTTATGACCTTGTTTTGCTCCCCAGTGTTATAGTTGACGCCATTTAGTTCTTGCATAAATTTTTTGTTGATTTCTGCGCAAGCTGGCATGTGGAGGATCCATGTTATACGCTATTTGGGGTCATCCCACGCCCTCTTGTAAGGCCAACAGTGCTCTAAATAATTCTTATCAGCACCTTCTCGATTACTAGATCCACTAAAGGCCAGTACATGTGCGATCATTTCTTCTGACTACATGGATTCCCTCTTCAAACCTCTGGAAGGTATGTGGATGTTCCACCTGGAGCTTAAGCATCCACTACACATACACCCGAACACTTTTCTGTGTTTTTTCAAGATGCTGCCATGAAAAGAAGCATTTAAAATATTTATTCAAAGAGAAGTCGACAGTTTCCCATACGTTTGGCTCTCAGAAACATGCAAAGTATGTCCATCATATCCATGTACTGTATCCATAGGGAAGCAGTCCTACCAGAGAATTTAAGGGATTCATTTTTTATTCTCATGAGTTCCTTTATGCTGATCACCACATCAGAATGTCGAGCTTCCTCTGCAGAAAATGATCCATCCATATCTTGTGCAGAGAGGACAGCAACTTCATCGAAACCACGGTTTCCTGTATCATTTATTTCTAGAATATATAGGAAAAACTGCTATCACTACTTTTCAATACTTTCCACCACTTGGATTACTTAAGACTTTTGATATGTTATACAGCACGTATTTACGCAAGTAAATCTGTTGAAATGTGTGTGAGATGATGTTAACAGAATTACTGTACTACTATTAAACCATGTTTTCAGTTTTTTTTATGTCAACTGGGTTTTGGTGTGAGATTTAAAACTAATTTGACAGATGGTTTGTGTTTATCTGTCAAATGTAGTATTCATGAATTTTAGATTTTTTTTTTTAAATTCAATGTTTTTAAGTTAATTGTCTTGTTAAATATGTAGTCTTGGCATTTTTTGTCTGTACAAGCCAGAAGTGGTATTGAAGAAAGAACGTTTTTGTTTATTAGATTAGTTTTTTTAGGTCTAAAACTGGTTTGGAAAAGTAAGGAAAGACTTGATTTGGGAGTCATTTCGTGACTTCCTACGTATGTTTATTTTTATCACCGCTTTTTATTAGCCGTTTGGGTTATACACCTATGTACTAACTACGCTAATGATTTAGGGATTAAGATGGGTTTATTTTTAGGAAGTGTAATAACATTTGCGGGAAGGACGAGTGGAAAAACATTTTGGAAAATACATCATCAGTAAACCCGACCGATATTCTTACCTCGACATCCCCTTCATCGGCAGCCTAGTCTATGCGAGAGTATCGCCTTAGACCACACGGCCACCGGAGTGAGTTCTTCAATATAGTTCATAGTTCAGTGTAAAATATGCTGAAAACAAGCAGTGACCCTAGAGGAACTTCAAGTGACAATTTTAAGGAATTTTTTTGGATTATAAAGCCTGGCTGTATAATTTTACCAGTGCCATAAAATACAATTCTTTAGAGATGGGATGGGATTTTTGGGTGAAACCAATTTCATTTTTTCAGCCTTTCCAGTGTAAAAGTAATTGCTCATAATATTTCAAAATTTAGGTGGAGGGATACATTTTTATCTTTTCAAATTACTTTTATGTGATTTCATTAACTATTTAAGATCAAATGAAAATTTTAAGTGTGCATTTTTTGTTTGTTTGGGACAGTTCATTAAATATGTTCATCTTAGAACAGGATTCCTCACTTCCAGAGTAATAAATGCTGAATATTTCTTTAGGGAAGAGATAATACTTGAGAATAGTTCTAAGTACATTTTTAATTTAAATACCACTAATATTATTTCGTGTCAACCTCACAAAAAAAATTGTTAAAAATTTTCAGATTTGTATATTTTTAAATACATTTTTAACAAGCATATTTTATTTTAACCTGTGTTAAAAAAAATAACCAGGTTATATATATATAATGTGTGCGTGTGCCACAGGAATATAATGTTGTATTTAGTCAAAGCTTTGTGTAAGGTACAATGGTATTGGGAAAGGGAGGTTTCGTTACACCACTTAACATTTTCTAGTAAAATGTATTTAATCATAAAAATCTATCTACCTAAGGGAAGTAAAGGTGTTGTTAGTTGGCACCTTTGATATCTATATATTAAATTATATACCGATAGTTAAGATAATTTTACCGCATTAAAGAGAGTTATTCACTGATTTCAAATCATCACAGTTCATGAGATTTAAGGGGCCAAACTCCCTATTTTATGTTTTCATATACCTAAAATTGTTGAGGTAAAGTAATTGTTAATGTATGGGGCTAAAATTTAGTATAACTAGACATGCATTTGTGGTATATACTATTAAATAACTAAAATAATTACACTTACTTGAAATATTTATACTATCAATATTATTATTATCAATATTATCATTATTATTATTATTATTATTATTATTATTATTATTATTTTAAACATTTCATTGTACACACATCATAATAACTATGCATTTATCTTTAGACCAAATTTTAACCCCATACAATAACAATTACTTTACTTCAAAAATGTTAGTTACATGAACAGCATAAAATAGGAAGTTTGGCCCTTTATATCGTGTGAACTGTGATGATTTGAAATAAGGAATTCCTCTCTATATCGTGTGGCTATACACTTGTTAAAACTGGCAGTAAATGTTGATGGGCGAATGAATTTAGTGTCTAAATTAATATTTAATAAACACAATACCTATCATCATTATTATTAATATTATATTTAACATCGCATTTTACAACCCTTTTGGATTATACGCACTTACGCTAATGTGTAATGGTAGGGTGATTGTGAGATGAAATGGAGGACCTACAGTTTAACGTGAGATCCGAACCACGGTGGAGGCCTGGCATTCCACACATTCACAAGATGTCTTGTCAGAGGTGAAGGAAGGGTTTGGTAATCAGATAAATCTATGTCGGGACTACCAGGTCAACTCAAAGTACTTAAATAATAATATATTTTAGTGATGTATTTTTGCGTTAGTCAATCTTGAACAACTAATTATTATTATTATTATTATCACCACATATAACCGTCTGTTCATATTATACGCATAAATGATAATTACTCTAATGGGTCAAGGACGGGAAAGTAAGAATTTAAATGGTAATATAGCTGTATTTGCTTAAAATGAGCGTGGGAAACCGTTTAAAAAAACTACCCACAGTGACCCATCAGGGATTCGAGCCCTGGTTTCAAACAACAATTAACGATGGTTTATTGCCCTAGTTAATTTAGGCATTTTTAATAAGAAATACAATTTTAAATATGAATGGAGAGGAGAATCATCTAAAACTAAATTACTACTCATATTTGCCTAGTAAAATTATTGAATTTTTCTTGTGATGTGTTAAATGAAAGAAAGAGAAGTCACACGAATAGTCGCAAACCCCGAACAATACAATTCAATAGTAAACTCAATCTCCCGTCACATAACATCATCTAAATCACAAACATTCAGGTTTATAAAGAATAACGTGATTGTCAGACTGCAGTAGGATTATAGTAAGAGCATTATGTTTAGCAATATTACAAACATTACTCAAATTAATTAAATATAATTATGTTAAGTCATGTGATCTTCAACCGTCATTTTTCATAGATATTATCGATAGCTATAAAATGAATCTAATAATTATTGCATCGTGATAAAATAAGTAGAATATATATAGAATGATTTTGTTAGGAAAAACAGTATAAGTTAGTTATTTTAAATTACTAAAACTATTTTAATATAGTCACACATCAAACCATGCTATCAGCAGCTGCTACTTTTGATGGATAGAATGTATCTCTATAGAAGTGATAGTATGAATCTCTATAAAATGAATAATATGAATCTCTATAAAATATATAATATGAATCTTTATAAGATAACACAAATAGCATATTAACATGTTATCAATATGTGACTTAAACACAAAAAATAAACTACTTTTTGAACATAAGAGAAAGTGAAAAGGAAGAGACCGATCATGGAAGGTAAAAGACAAATTATTAACAAAGGCAGGTGTTAAATATAAATGAGCTAGGTGTGTGTACATAAAGCTATGTATGCCCCGGACCCAAATCCAGAAATAATTGAACATATATTGCTGATAATAAAAAATATGTGTTTGAAAAATAACCATATAGATTAATAAGATTAAATCGAAAGAGAATTTGGAAAATAAGTGGTTAGAAAATTAAGTGAGTTTAAATAAAAAAGGAAAGTATGATATAATATTTAATACACTGTGTATCCCCTAACCATCCAGACTCACGCGTGCAGGACCTCTAATTTTGAAACTTGCAAAAATACTCGCTTTTCGCAGGTTGTACCAAAACAGAGCTAACTTTAAAAGGTTTCTACTGTCGTGCGAGTCGGTGGAGCGTTGTTTCGCTTGCGAATGGGTTTTCAATCTGACAACACTGTAAAACCATGACGTAGTCTACCAAAGGATTAAGGCAATAAGATACCACAACACGCCACATTATACAAGATACGTATTGTTCGTTCACGGTAGGAGTTTACCTGGAAAAGGACTTTTTTCCCTACCAGAAATCTATTATATAGTAGGATATCGGTAAGAAAAAAGACCTTTCAGAGGTAAACTCCTCCCGTGAATGAATAGCTGAAAGTAAATATTATTGTATTGAGTGCATCATGTAAAACGATTTGTATCGTTTTATGAGGAAGCCATCTTCAAGTTGTATGCATCTAATTTTGTTATCTCAAAATGTTCTTAGGTTATACCATCCTCCTGCTCAATATCCACTTAAGCACACTTGGTAGTTTGCTTGTCTCTAACTCGGATGTAAATGAGATTGATCCCACCCCGATTACAATATTTTAATTTTTTTTGTCTGATTTTAAATCACTTGTTAACAATTAGAATGCAGTAATATATTATTTTATTTCAACAACCATTTAAAAAATATAATTATGCCCTAAAGGTTTTTACTATGCGAATAATAACTATATTGCTTAGCCTTTTTTTAAATGTGTACATTTTTATGTCTTAAACACCCATCGATCTAATTTTTAAATAATAACCCAAATACAAATTTTGAAAATTAATTTACCGTTTTTAATTTACTACTTTGTTATTATGTTTAAATAATATTATGATTGACTACGTAGACTCAACTTTTTATATCTCTTTAAAATATTTAAAACAAATTATATGTTTACTAATACAATCATTTAAAATTAAAGTTTAAAATCTTATAAATAAATAAAGTATGGAGAGGAAAGGATTTGAACACGTGAACTCTAGATTATAAAAACGTCGCTCCCACATTGACGGATAGATAAATTTGAGAACTTTAATATATATAATTATATTTTCGCCCAAACAAATATATTTATTGAAGGATTGCATAAAGTGTACAAAGCAATCATATTTTTTTCTTCTGTCAACTTATTTCGTACAATGTTAGGTTTATTTCAACAAAATCACTCTCAGAAATATTGCAACCGAAGAGGGGGATGGCATCAATTTTGTTATTTTATGCACTACTCGACAGACAAGCCCTGTCTCACGTTGTGAGGCTGGCGAGCCGATTCCGCTCGCTATTCGATCGTGTGACGTCAGTTTTTACACCACAGAAGTTTCAAAATTAGGATTTTGCAAAATTTTGTGAGAGATGAGAGAAATTCACTAGCGAATCGCCACTATCACGTTTCAAAATTAGGGGTCCTGGAGATAACATAACACCCCTATATATATCAAATATAGATACGTCATACATAATCCAGGAATTCATTTTGCTCCTACTAAGGTCACGTTGAACTCAAGCGAGGAATGATGACCAATTTGGACGAAAAACTCCATGACAAGGGAAAGTCACGGAGTTGTCCTGGGGTCGTGGTGGAACAGTCTATTTCTTTATTTCACGTGCCAGGCCGGACGCTGGTCAGTGTGAATAGAATATGTTGTAGTTTTAATGAGAAATGCTATATAGTATATTAAGATATTATCAATGTTTATAATTAATCATAGTTCATACCTACTGGGTTCCAACACAACTAGGAAACAGCTACAAACCGGCGTTTGGCCAATTTCTCGTCATCCTCAGTTAAGCGCAACTGAAAAATGAAAACGAAGACTTATTTTGGATGGTCTCAGTCAGAGTTTGGCATTTTTGGGGACCTTGATATCATTACAAACTTATCTAAGGTTCCACGATCACCCATTTCTTTTCCACTCACCTATAATTTAAAATGTTTTCTCGTCTATACAAATTTACATTTATTACTTAAATTTAATCTTCCCTCGAATACTTATGTCCTCGATTTTATAGAAAAAAATATAAACTAGATAAAACAAACCTTTTTTTTGTACATTTAGTTATTTAAATTTAATCTAACATTTTGGTCACACTCAAAATATTAGTTGAAAGTGCTTGATATACTCACGAGCTCAAAGACTCAAAATATCGACTTTTAATAACGATGTAGTTTTCTTAGGTTATCGACTTAATATTACCACGAGACCGGCCGGTCGATTTCGATCGATCTCTTGTCTAGGGGATGGTCTGGAAACAGGTAGCCAACATAGAAAGGTCAGGAGTATGAATGTGTGCATGGATTACATTCCCAAAAACCTTCAATGATGAGATGTAAGTGTAGACTGCACCATATTCTTCAGAACCTGATTTTCAAAATGAGCCCCAGAAAGGGAGTTAGGTCAGTCTCATCCCCTGCTGACATTTTGGTTGGTATCTGCGTATAAGGGGGTGTGGAGGCGAGTTATGGGGAGAAGAGACTGAGGGGGACCGTTGGAACGGAAGGGAGGATGGGAGAACAGAATTATGATACGGACATTATGTAAAATAATAAATGTGGAAGTTAGGGTGGATGATGGAACACAAGAGGACTAAAGTTAATATATGAAGACGAGCTAGTCTCGCGAGCTTCCTTTTGCGTTCCACCTTCCCACGACACATAGGCCACCAACTTACACGGTCGGGGACAAAATATAGCCACACACAAACAAACCAGCATCATTGGGCTCAAGGACCAAACGTCGAGCTTCTCATTAGTTGTTTTCCGGCGACTGGCAGGCCAGGGCTTGAATCCCGGGAGGGTTTATTGGAAAGGGAGATGGAGTGTTCTCAATACAAGGTTCCTCACTTATCATCCCGTAAATGCGTGTACACATTTAATCTAGATTATCGTCCTAATCCATACACCACTAGTATAATTAAACTAAAACAGCCCACAGGGGAGTGGGATACGCTGTACACAAAATCCTATATTAATAAACACATATTTTTTCAGTCCTGAACTGTTTGATAGTGGTAGATCGAGCTGCAATATTCACCTGTGATCTCCCATCCTCTCTCTAAATACATGCTATATTATTATTTTCTAGTACACTGCTCGTTTTGGGACTTTAGGTTTGAAAGTAACTCTCGGTGGCTGGTATTGGTACTTAATACGATTAATAGGACTAGTCGAATGTTTGGAAATAGCAGAAAGCTATCAACGAATCCTTCAAAATTAAATTTAAGTAAGTTCATACCATTATTAAAAACATTCCAATAACTCTTTTTTGAGAATATTACTGAAGAAACAACTCGCCACCCGAGAATGCAAGTGTTCTATGTCCAATTTTTCACTCTTGTTTAAAAGAGCATTGAAGTTTGACCTTGTGTATAAAACCAATGTTACAAGATGACAACTCAAGTTTTTATCTTCTTAAGTAATTATATAGCAGGCTCAATTTCCCCTTAGGTGAATGATATGCATTATAAATAAAAGTAAACACCAAACATCTCAAATGTAACTATTTTGGTTATAGATCACTTGGTGACCTGGCAGTCTAGGGGTAAGGTGTCAGAATTCTGTGCGGGTGGCCGGGGCTCAATCCTCGGTCCCGGCACAGATTTATCTGATTACCAAACCCTTCCTTCACCTCTGACAAGACATCTTGTGAATGTGGGGAATACCAGGCCTCCACCGTGGTTCGGATCCCACGTTAAACTTTAGGTCCTCCATTTCATCTCACAATCACCCTACCAATACACATTAGCGTAAGTGCGTAT
Source organism: Timema douglasi (assembly GCA_901482245.1). Taxonomy (NCBI): domain Eukaryota; kingdom Metazoa; phylum Arthropoda; class Insecta; order Phasmatodea; family Timematidae; genus Timema; species Timema douglasi. The sequence goes on from CABEEJ010002956.1 coordinate 58,501, forward strand.
AACCCGAACGGGTAGTAAGACGCGGTGCTAATAATAATAATATAGAGCACTTGCATTCTCGGGTGACAAAATATGTATTGTGCATATTTAATATTAATAACAGTTATTGTTATCAATGCACACATATAAACACATGCATACAAACATTTGTACTAATTACGATAATGTGTTAGGGGTGAGGAAATTTTAATATTAGAGGAAGTGTACCCGCATTTTAATGCCAGGATATAGGAAAAACCACTCTCATTACATACAACTGGGATTATACCCCCGACATACCCCTTATCAGCAGTCAAGTTTTAGCGAGATTACTGCATTAGACTATTCGTCCTCAGAAATGAGTTGTTTGTATATTTAATACAAACAAAAGAGTAATAAAATAGACTATACTTGAAACGAAACCTGTTTTTAAAATAAAATATCTCCCGGTATTCATTAGAACATCACTAAAACTGCACTACAAGTCAAGGAGAAATGAACCATAAATAATAAACAAATTGAGATTTACTTAAATCTTACTCAGAAAACCCTCACATTTGTGCGAAATATAAATTCCCCCCTACTCCCCGAATACGCCCGAGAACCATTACAAGCCATGCAGAAAACAAAGTCTTCATACAAAAGAGAAATTCTTTCAAGCGCGCTTACCCGTGCAATTTTCAAAAAATACTGGCACAGAAACAAAATGAAACCGTCTGAGGTGAACTTGAAGGAAAGCTGGTTATTTAAAATAATATGTTGCTATTACCGAGAAAAAGAAAAGAGAAAAAAAGACAAGACCGCAGCTACATTACATTTAATAAAAAAAACTCATTCTTTTATTTTACAAAGGAATCTTTTTGTATCCCTTATTTTACTGCCTTTCTGGCTTTACGCATATTTTACACTAATGGAGTAGGAGAGAGGAAAGTACAATTTTGATAATATGTGGCCTAATTTACGTGGAGGGATAGTGGGAAAGCCCTTAGGAAAAACTACCTTAAATACACCTGAATAGGAATAGAACCTTTATATCCTCTTTACCAGCAATCCAATATAGTGTGGGTATGACGTTTTAGACCATGTGAACACCGATTTGGATACTAAAAATATAATCAGAATGGCTTTTAAGTTTTTGTATCAACTATAAATATATCACCACTCAAAACATTATTCTCTTAAAGTAATTATATATAATTATTTTGATTTAATATACCATATCTAGACCTGTTAATATTTTATTTGCGAAATAAAACTAAATGTATTTAAAATAAAACCAAAATAAGTCAAAGTGCATCATGGAAAGGAATTGGTAAAGCTAGGGCTACATCGGAGAGAACATAAGCAAACGTGTTAGAATTTAATTCGTACAATGGTTTTACTCATATTTGTATTCAAATTTAATTTATATTTCTATTTTCTAAGATAATTAGATGCAAATTTGGCACCACACAATTTAAGATATGATTATGTTACTTATTTATATATTCTCCGGGACAGGTCCAGTGTCAGCCACAATTTTATTATCACTGTCTCTCTCTCTCTCTCTCTCTCTCTCCCAAATACAAAGGACACTCGCATGGAAGCAGTAAGACCCCTGCACCCCCTCTAGTTTCCACCAATCAGGGCTCTCTTTCCGCCACATAGCATATTTTGTTTCTAGAAACATAAATTCTTTGAAGACCATCTATGTGGCCATTCTTAAAATCTTAACTATACAAACAATACATTCATTTAGAACCGCCAAAAGTTTTTTTTTTGGGGGGGGGGGCTTCAAAAAGTATATAAAAATTGTATTTTTGAAAAACATTTTAATAGTTAATAAGGAACGATTAAGATTATTAGTAGTAGAATTCAATTTTTGGTAAAGTTGACAAATTGTGTGAGTTTAGCATGAAAAAACATGGACAGGCTATATATGATGTGATATTACAATAATATAGGCATTATACTTTCAATCATGAATGAAAAGGTTTTTGGTAATAATAATTTATGACATATATAATACGATCATTGAAGTTTTAACAAACATCTAATAAGTTTGTAACATATTAAAAATTGTGGACTTTTGAGACAAGTTTCATTAAAACAGTGATATGATGTATTGTGTTGTATTGGTAATTAAATAGAAATAATTATAAAACTTTTTTTTATAAAGAAATGAAAAAAGGTACGTAAAAATTGAATTCTTTCCTTAACTGAGTCCCGTGTTTCTTGGATATTTCTGCAATCCTTGCAATGATTTGAGCTTCTACATGTTTTGATGCTGCAACGGAATCATCATCAGGCCAGAGTTAAAAGATGTCTGGTTGAGAGTTCCAAGTTGTTTGAGAGAGGAAACTGAGTTGAAATTAAAATTAACGTGTGTATATAAAGTGAGAAAGAAGAAAGACCTGATGATGATTCCGTTGCAGCATCAAAACTTGTAGAAGCTCAAATCATTGCAAGGATTGCAGAAATATCCAAGAAACACGGGACTCAGTTAAGGAAAGAATTCAATTTATACGTACCTTTTTCATTTCTTTATAAAAAAAAGTTTTATAATTATTTCTATTTAATTACCAATACAACACAATACATCATATCACTGTTTTAATGAGATTTGACTCAAAAGTCCACAATTTTTAATATGTTTCAAACTCTTATGATGTTTCTTAAAACTTCAATGATTGTATTATATATGTCATAAATTATTACTACCAAAAACTTTTTCATTTATAATTCAAAGTATAATGCCTATATTATTGTTATATCACATAATATATATCCATACTTTTTCATGCTAAACTAACACAATTTGTCAATTCTACCAAAAATTGAATTCTACTACCAAAAAATTTGTATTTGCTTACTACTGAAGGTAATTATTTTGAATTAAAATTTTATCTTCAAAAGAAACGAGTCCAGGTTTAAATGATGCAATGATGGTTTCTGTACAAATTATAATTTTATAAAAGCAAATGCTCCTAATTATTATACTGGTTTTTGCTCTTTCTCAGGAGGTTTCTGAGAGGTGAAGAGGTTTTTAATTGATAAACAATTCAGTCTGGCCATTTGTTTCGATAGTAGGAATTGGATTTCAAAATTTCCACACCTGGCAGATATTTTTTCTATTTTAAATCAGCTAGATCTAACTTTAAAGGGAACCAGTTCAACATTCTTTAAATAGAAGTAAAATACAAGCTATGAAAAATGACAATGAATGCCTAGATGGATTCAAAGAATAGAAATATTTGTTTGTTAAATGATTCCAAACTATTCACAAATGATTTCAGACAACAATTTTACAGTTGGTAAACAACATATAAATTCTTAAATTAAATATCATCTACATAAATTGTTAGAAAAATTAGATAAATAGGTTCATTTTACACATAGTTATATTAATAGCAGAACATTGTGGATTAAAGATCCATATTATAACTGGAAAAATATCAATCTTTTATGGACGAAGACACAATGCTGGAGTTAACAAAGGATTTAAGGCTGATTTCCGTTTCAAAGAAGAGAATTTGGTCCAATTTTGGATACATATCCGGAGTGAATATCCCCATCTATTTACTATCACTATTCATTATTTGTTCCCTTTTGTTTCTACTTATTTATGCGAAAAGAGATATTCCACAATGGTAAATATTAAAATGAAGTAGACAAGCCAACTCTGAATCGACCCCTGCCTGCGAATATCACTAAGTTATACAATTAAAACAAGAATTGACAAATTAGTGGAAGGGTTCAACAGCATTTATCCAATTAAATGCATTTAGGTAAGTTAATTTATGTTTTAAATTGGTTTGTTGCTATAATCAGAAAACAAAGTCACTATTTTGGAATAAATATTAATGATTATTATGTTTTTGAAAACTAGGGAGCCACGAAAATATTTTAGGTTATTTAGGAGGCCACGATAATTGAAGGGTTAGATCCACTGATTTAAAAGATTAGCAGTCTTTGGTGCCCTACTTCACACGAGAAAGAAGGACACAATAATCTATCATAATCCTAGTTCAGCAAACATGAAATTAATATTAACAGTAGTGAACACAAAATTCTTTTCAATGTGACCGACACAGAGCACGTCGTCGAACAGTCGTATGTGGCTTCTCAAGTGTTCACTAGGTGCAAATTAACGTTCACTTTTCTCCGATTATTGTCACTTTTTAAACGAATCATCAAAGTATATTCATGCAAGCACCTGCTCTATTTTTGGATATTAAGTGGTTGATTTCGGTGAAATGTAGTTTCCTTCTTGCTGTGCGTAGCGTTTTAAGTCAGGTTATAATCGAGTGGATTGACTGAAAGTTATTACGACAACATTTATGGAATATTCCCAGTTAACAATGAAGTTGCAACTGTTGTAATAGCGTATTTTTTCCGTGTGTTTCACGCGTCCTCAAGAATTAACTCACCCAAAATTGATGATCTTTCATCCTCCACCTAACATTCAAGATAGCCAGTGCACCCCCCGTCAGACAAAGCAGCACCAACTCAATTTCTTCGTCCTCTTCCCTACTACATTTGCCATGCTCAAATTCTTTTTACCTACCTACAGTAGCCTCATGGCTTCTTTGGTGCTGACTGACAGCTCACATCTGACTTCTGACAGTCAACATTTAGGTATATACCTAAATGTTGACTGTCAGAAGTGACAGCTGCTAAACATATGTTTTTGCAAATCATATGGTTCAGCGTAGGGATACATAATTTGGTCTGATAACTTTTCAAAGCTTTTAGCTGTCAGCTGTGAGCTGTCTGTCACCACAAAAGAAGCCATGAGGCTACTGTATTTCCTGCCTGCACTTCTGACGGAAAGTCATTCCGGTACCTATATTAAGGAAATAACGAGATTAAGAAAAAATATCTTTAGAAAAACGTGATTAGCAAATCAATTACATACTTAATTGTGGTGTTTTATTTAAAAATTAGATACTTATGTGAACAATAGTTTATATTCCTAACAATGACAGATACGTTCCCTAACATACAGTCTTGTTTTCACTCACTACAAGGTGTATCACAGAATGAAATTACCAATGCAAACTTTATTTTAGCACTTGGTTTTATGTGCGATGCTTTACAGGAACTGTGTTGAGTGAGACTTTGCAGCATCGAAATGTTTGCCTAGGCTTTTCAAATGAAAGATTGAAATTAAAAGTCTCTGTATCTGAAAGAAGAAATTCAGTACTAGGTACTTACTATACCACGGCCCTAAAAGAAGCATACAATTTTAATTCTATAGGAGTTACTCTTCATAAAAGGGAAGGATTCAAGATTAATGATCCTTTAGATCATGAGAAGTTCTACGAAGCATTGCAATAATCAATTGAGAAGAGACTGCTGAGTGAACAAGATTTGGAGATTGTTTACTTGATAAAAGTAATATACATGACAAACTAGCACAACAATGTACACATAGCTTGGGAATAAAATGAAATAAAGAAGTTCCCTGTCAAGTTCTAACTCAATTAAAGACAATTAATTGGGAGTTTACGGGAATTTGTATATAGTAAGTCATTTCTGGACAGTCTTGTTGTATTGAAAAATTTAATCAAGTCAGTGGCTATACCTTCCAGTGAATGTGAGAGTGGTTTCTAGCATATGAATTTGATTATTAAATCACTAAGAACATTTTTAAAGATAGAAACTGTAATGAAATAATAATACATTTATTAAAAACCTTTTAAAGGAAAAATAAATATATTTTATCTGGTTCAATTCAATCAGTGAAAGAGACATCTGTGTTCTTTATTCTCTTTATCTATATACTTGTGTTTTTTGTTGGGCACCACCCTTAGTATCTAGGGGAAAAATAATAATCAAAAGAAATAAAACATTTACCTCGGCTATCAACTCAGTGGCACAACGACTCTCAAGCTCGTGACCTCTGGGTAGACTTAAAAACTAAAAAACATGAACAATTTAGATAAAAAAATGGATTGTTGAAGAAAAATGTAATTTAGGCTACAAATAAATGTATAAAATAACAATTGTTGGCACTTTTGTGAATTTATTGTGGTTTCCTTTTTGTCCACATCCAAATCCTACCTATGGAATTCCGGTTAATTATAATTCTAATTTAATAAAGTATAGCACAGTATTGTTGAAACCAAAAGAAGAGAAAAAAATATATATACAATCAATAAAATTAATAATTAGACATAAAATAAAATGTAAATTGATTCTCTGTATTAGTTTGTCTTTCTGGAAGTAAATAAGTTCTGATTTATATAGGAAAGAGAAAAGAAATGATTACAATAATCAAAAGTAGAAGAGTTGGTTTGACCTCACCCATGAATAATTAGTCAATATTGAAACACCATCTTCATAAATTTGTTTTACTTCAAATTCTTCCACAATTTAAATGAGCATAAATATTGTAATTCTCACACACACACTTAGCTTCCCTTTTTTGCTACTTTCACCTTAATCCAACACCTTTGAATCACTATAAAATAACTTGAATTGGGAGCTCCATTGATTTGGCTCCATGTTGGACCCACAACCAGGAAGAAGCCCTCTTTACTCTTCAAAACCTTCCAATCTTTCAAAATTTAAAAATGTTCTATTCTTACTTCCAAGTCCAAAGAGAAAACAAAATATATATAAATAAAAACGAAAATGAATTGTTGGCTATAGACTAGGAAGAAAATCAAAATGAAATGTAGGTTCAATATAAATATTGAAATATAGCCAATTGAATGTGAATAATGTTTATAAAGAATTAAATGTCTATTTCCTTCTGTCAAAAATTGAACAGCCCGCTTGATTTTTCTTCCTTCCTTCTTCTTTTTTCAAATCACGGGGTCCTCTACTCACTTGTTTGATAGCACTGCGTATGCGTTAAAACAAACATGGCCGACAGTGAAAATTAATATAAGAGTCAGCCACACTTCTTAAAAGGATAATTAATATGCTTAATAAAAGGTAAGTGTTCTTCATTAAATCAAAATTCCTTATTTAAATTATTTAAAACAATGTTTTACGTTGTTCCTTCCTTTCTTTTATTTATTTAATATATGTAAACAGTATCATTAGTCAGGCCGGCAACCAGCTGGCGAGCTTCGAAGATTTCACGCGAAATTAGATTGGAAATTGTTCACAAAAAAAGAAAAAAATAGGGAAATACAAGTTAGGGTGGCAAATAACATCACAAAACTATCACTGGTCTTATATTTATAAGATTAAATGGACCCCCTCTTCTTCTATTTAATTCCTCCAAGATTGTTGACTCGTGGCTTGTTTCAGGACGGCATTCTACCGTAGAAACTCAGCGTAAGGAAAAGTCTAGAGGCATTGAATATGATGAAAGCTTGGAATGACTGTGGAGCTGCTTCTAAAATAAACAGTAATTTTTTTAGTTGTGTATATAATATCCTATGTGTATTTAAATTCAACATACATCTATAAATATTAAAACCATTTGTTTTGTGTAATCTATAACTTTAAATTTCTAATCGCTGTTATCATTCCCGGTTGTATAGTAAAACTAGCAGTAAGAAAATCAAAGTTAACCTACACATATGGTGAAAATTTGCATTAAATTTATTTGAAAAACATTAAAACACAGTCACATTATGATACATTTTATTTTAAAACATTTTCTTCTGTTTAAGAAGAAAATATTGTCTTAAAAAGACATCTTTTGAATTTTAAATTACAAAAATAATCCCCTGGTAGTGCGTTCCGGTGCCTAAAATGCTACCTACCTACCTACCTACCTACCTACCTACCTACCTACCTACCTACCTACCTACCTACCTACCTACCTACCTACCTACCTACCTAACTTTGATACATTTATATATATATATATATGTGTGTGTGTGTGTACTATATTCTAGGCTAGACTAACCACTTTTCAAGAACTAGCCAAACCTATTGTATTAAGTGCTTTCTTGACCAAGCTTTGGGTTAAAAATCTCGATATAATTTATATATATTATAGTTTTTCAAGACTACGATACATACTTATACATCAGATGTATAAAAAAAAAAGTTTCTAGTAGTTAAATAACAAACCAAAATCAACACAATAACATTTTATTAAAAGTAACTTATAAATAAATGTTTTTACGTGAACACATTGTTTATATATATATATATACATATTGTTGAGCTGTATATATATATATATACTGTTGTTTTATACATATTGTTGATATATATTGTAGAGATATATATTGTTGTGTTATACATAGTGTTGATATATAATTTATATATATATATATCTATAAACTGTATTTATAGAGATATTCACAAATATTTTATTTAAAAAATATAGAGTAAGGAATTCTTATTATATGTAATTTGGTATAAGATTTGTAAGAAATATTTATGTATACATTTTTTAATTATTTCAATTCATCAAAACAAGCAGAATTTTGTTTACTAGTAGTCCAATTAAAATGAGGCATTCCCTAAAGATAGCTTGTTCTCTGAACTACACAATTTCTTGACCTCAGCCAGAGAAAAGAACTGAACCGCAGCAACCCCTTTAAATTATTAGAGGCACTAATTAAGTTAGGAACGGTAATTTCAGCCACCAGCCTGCCGGTGATAATGAAACCAACCCCTTTCCTTTAATATCTTTAAGCTCGTAAATGTAAGCTCAATTACCCATCCCCTACAAACTAAAACTCTTTTTCAGCCCTTTTTGGAATTCCCTTTAGTATATACTCCCAAACTAACAATTCTGTGGTCCTTCAAAATGATCCTTATAATTTGATGAAATGTAGTTTTATTAAACGAAAATGCTTATTTTATGATTTTAGATGTGTACTGTACTTGTAATGTAATCTTTAAGGTACCCTGACATCGTCTTACTTCATAAATGAACCTGGATATCTGTAGTTTACAGTTGTAATGACTTGATAGTTTAGCCAGCAGAGACTTAGCTTAATATGTGTTTAGTAAAAAAATAATTACTTAGTACCTTACTCTATTCGAGCTATCCAAGTTTGTAATTAAACTCGATGATAAGAATGAGGAAGTTAGATTTTCATCATAAATGTATCCGAACTCACATGAATTTGTTCACATATAAATTTCAACATATCATACTATGAAAAGGAGAATTTTGCATTTTATTTTGATGCTTAATTGAATATTACTCGTTTAAAAACTATATAATTAATAAATCTTATATAGCCTATAAATGAAAGGTTGGGTAATTCCTTATTTCCAAAATCCTTCCACATGTATTGTTAACTTAAATCTTAAGTATAATTTATATATAAACTGTATTTTATATTTAAAAGTTTTACTTTTAAAAAATAACTATTTACGTGTTAAAAATTATTTTTTAAATATAGTTTAACCTTTTCTCTTATATATTTTATATTTTCTCATATTGAGAGAATGTATTGTAAGCGCGAACATTTGAAACTTCGAGATTATGATGAATATTTACGCTTTAAATTACCCTGAAATAATTTTAAAAAAATAGTGGATTTTACAATTATTTTTGCCTCTGAACATGGATCTTAAACTGTTTGAATGATTTTGTTCAAAATGTAATAGATGTACCTTAAGTATTTGTATTGATTTTGACTATAGCCATTACATTAACGGTAGTTAAAATTAACCAACATTTTGAGGTGTATATAGTTAGTAATTGATCTGACAAATAACACCGTAAACTTTTTTTTTAGTAAAAATGTCAAGTCAATTTAATAAAGACTCCTTTCTAGATTTTTTTTATTTTCAAAATTTGCTGTAGTGGTTTGGTTAAATATGTATAGGGATTTTTAGACATGCCAAATAGAAAAGGACACTTATTTTTATGGAAAAAATCATTAAAATAATGGTAGTTTAACAAATACATTTTTTTAATAAAATTTTTAATGTTTGAAAAATATATTTAATGATTTGGCTCAAAATACGTATCTAGCAAGTTATTTACATAAAAGATAATTACACACACACACACACACACACACACACACACACATATATATATATATATATATATATATATATATATATATTCGTTTTTCCTAAACAATTCATTTAATTGTAGTGCTTATTACTGATATTTGAAAAATTTTAATTTTAAAATAAATAATTTTAATATACTTTCTAGCTTAGATGCATATATGATATTACTCTAATCGAGTATGAATGATTAGGGAATCATTTTAGAGGTAGACTACCTTCCTTTGTATTGAAAGTGATTGGAAAACCATTTAGTAAAAACCACCCTTAGTAGACGCGAATGAGATTCGAACACCTATGTCCCCGTCTACAGCAGGCCAGTCTTAAATGAAAGTGATGCCTTAGACCATAATGCAGCCGAAGTGGGTTTTAAAAAAATAGATTTTACAATATTGCTAATTGATGACTATTTTACTAGATTTGATTATATAATATGTTGATTTCAGTAAAACATTAATTTAGGAGTAGTTTACTTAAGATACATAAAAGATTTGAAATATTTCAAATTTATTTAAATGTGCTATTTGAATGTTTATCAGTTAATTGTTTTTAGTGATTAATTAGAAGATATATTTATTTTTAATAAATATAAATAATTTGAGGATAGTTTAAAAAAAATTGTTGAAAAATTGAAATATTAAAAAAAAGTTTTGATTAATGTTGCTTGATTTTTTTTTCATGAAAAAAGTTTTTATTGTGCTTAAAAAATTATTATATTACAAAAAAATTTTTAAGTGGAGCTTACTAACATATTTTTTATTTTGTAAATTGAGGGGGAGGTGGGGGCTTACTCCTAACTTGGCCCCCAAACATTTTTTAATTTTTAATCTATTTATTTTAATTGAAAACTATTAAGGAGAAAACGGTGCTAAATAGGTGGAAAACTATGTCATATTTACAATTTTGATTTGAAGGTGCGGGGGATGAGGTGGAGGTCCAACAACATAATTTGATCTCATATTAAACATTTTCATCTCTTATCAATTGAGGTGCAAAATGCCATACTTGGGTGCAAAAAGATGCGAACCAAAACATTTTCTTTCCTAACTACTAAGGTTCAAAACGCTATACTAGGGTTCAAAACAGTGCGAATCAAAACTTTTATATTTGTACTAAAAAAACAACATTTTAATTAGTAGAGGGGGTACACTTAGCTTGCCCCTTTTCCCCAAGCATAAACAATAATACCGTCTCTGGGGATAGGTCGAAAAACATAATATTTGAGTGCTAAGTAGTGCAAATTAAGTGCTAAATTGTTGTATATTTAAATTTTAATTTTTAGGGGGTCGGGGGGGAGGGGGCAACTGTAGTGATCTCTTCCAGCTAGTGATAGACGATTGCAGCGTCACCAACTCAGCTGACTAGAAATAACTTGACAGTGAATATATTATGAATCACATTAGTTAGCGGTATTAGCTTTATCTAATTTAGTTATTGATGCTCCCCATTTTTAGTGCCCCGTTACCTACACTGCTCCAAGTATGTATCATCTTGTCTGGTTTGTTTGTGACAAGGAGAACGGGGTTCAAATCCCAGCTGGGGGAAATGAAGAAGTTCTTCATCAACTTCTTGCCACTCTCTTTTCAAACAATTATTTTTAGCAAAAGTCTTTGTACCTGTTCAGTCTACGCATGTGTACTAATTACGCTATGGAGTTTGAGATGAGGGAGGTTAAATTTAGAGAAAGAGTTACCACATTTTCGTGGAGGGAGGGTTGAGAAATGTTTAGGAAAACCACTCTAAGTACACCTGACCAGTATTCAAACCCCAATCTCCCTGTCATCAGAGCTGTAGTCCAACGCAAGTGTAACGCTTCAGACCATTCGGCCATTGAAGCAGGTTTCATCCAAATTTAAGTACGTTTCGTTTACCTTGGAAGGTAACAGTCTTACCTTAATGGATTACACTATGACCCTATATTATCAACTATACCATAGTGGAATACTGCTAGATGAGCTAAATACTCTATAGGGTAAACGAAGTGTCTATAGAGTCTTCCTCTCTTCTTCCGGGCAAATTCGGGAACATTTACTCTCAACTCCACCTTCTTCATTATTTTCCAGTAAGTGTGATCATATTTGAAATGCATTAATGTGAAGTAAGACGTGTTGCCAACATAAAAGATGTAAAAGTTTCTAAATCAATCATTAGAAGGAGAGAAAGAACTTCTGTGTGTATATACAAGTTAATTTGTTTTTTAGAATCAGGTCTTGCTGCCTCGTGAGTTTACACACACATGTATTAACGGAGCTAATTAGCTAAGGATGAGGAGGTGTACCCAATCTTACATGCAGGTAGAGTGGGAGTTTTTTTAAAAAATTAAATAAAAAGCACCCTCAAAACACACGACAGGGATTAGAACCCTTATCTCAATGTCATAGGCAGTCTATTATTTTGAGAAAATGACAACTTAGACCATGCTATCACTGAAGCAGGATTCAAGTTAATAACATTTATCTAAAAAAAATTGCTATATTTCACCATCCATTATTTTGGGTTATACGTCTTTAAGGAGCTAAAGTATATTCTGGGTCAAACATTGAAGCCATTATTAAAATGAAGAGTGGCGATGACACCCACAAGTTTAAAAATGGAAGTTCCGAGGAAAACGTTAAGTAATAACTTCCAAGTTGGGTGATCGGTCATCCAAACCCAATAAGCTGTACGGCGAGTGGTGAGTTCCATTGAAAACAGCTCACACCCTTGTACCCAGCATCACCCACCATCACCCCCATTGTCGACACGAGGGGCCAGGGCCCGTGAATCCATCCATTAGCCATTACCATATTCAGAGAGTTTCGATCAAAGTCACGCTCGAGTGCCGACCATTGCTTGGATGGTACTACATTATTCAAGTAGACATACACTCCGTCATACTGATGTTTGGCCGTAAACACAACAAAGGGGGGGATGTATTACTGTCATCACTATTATAATTACTACTTGTCAATGTTTGCATTGGGGAAATGTATGATTGGGCACCCTCTTTATTAGAATGAATGTGTTTTGAACTAAAAATAAAATGTTATAAGATTTAGGGTCTAGCCTTAAAATATGTATATATGTATTATTATACTCATAGCTTAGTGATAATTTAAAAAAATAATTATTCTTTAAAAATTGACGTACACATTTTAAGCTAGGCGTTAATATAATATTATTTCAAAAGATTTAAGACAGTTTCATGGAAAGTCACAATGTATTTTTTGTACTTACGCCGAGTTAATTCAATACTTCCATTCCAATGAAAAAATAAAAATTAGTTTATTAACTTATGTAATTAATAATGTGTTTTCTGAGCTATCGCTATTAACATTTACTGTTATAAAGCACAATGTACACTATTTAACTTAAACATAATATGTATGTATAAGTTATATAAACGTTATTTGATACATTTATATACACCAAAGTTAATGTTAAAAAGCGTTCATAAACGTTAAATAAGAAAGCCAAAACGTTCTACTACGATTTTCAATCTTGAAACGCTGGTGCCATTGGAGAGTTGTCTTCTTTAGGTGAGTATTGGGAATTTGAGCTAAGGGCAGTGTTTTTTGGAAGTTTTTATTGCAAAAACATTTTGTTGGGCAAAATAAATAAAATATTGCTCATGTAGAAACATTGAGCTTATCTCAGGGTGAAATATCTGTCATGAGCATAGCGGCATTAGTCGAGAAAATTTTAAACGAATATTAAATGTTATTTCATTTCAGGACACCCTTAAAATTTATTCCAGAACTGTCAATATCACCCTGTGAAGAAAGTTAAACTTTGTGTTTCTACTGGATAAATATTTGATTTATATTGATCCAAAAATATTTTGATATTAAAACGGCAAAATACGGCCATTAGCTTTCATTTTCTACATTCCAATCTTAGATACTATTATTATTATTATAATTAGCACCGCGTCTTACTACCCGTTCGGGTTATACGCATCTTAGATAATAAATTTGAATTGCAGTACTGTCAAGAATACCACAGGATAGATAGTCCGATGCTCATTATCACGTATGTTGAAAAATTACATCTGAACAAGGAGATTAAAACTGGAACCTTATGTGTAGCTAATAATTATTATGCGAAATTAGGCTATTCTCCCAAATGAACCATTTCTACCATATTTAATGTTCAAAAGTTAGCGACTATTTATGAACCATAGCGATTTCATTAGATTTTATTGGATCAGAGAATACTCTCTGTGTTTATCATGGTCTGATATTGGATAATATCTCTGATATTACTCGAGTGCTGTGAAATGTCCCAAATCACCTTTTTCAAAACGTTCTTCAATGGAAAGAAAATATGTCTGCTCTACTCATGATTATATTTATAACTCAGCCTTGTGTCTGTTTTTGTCCCCCTGTTCATGATCAAAGGACTAGCGGAGCTCTTATAGTTAAAATACTGCGATTGATACTAAGTTTTATCACAAAGCGAATTGGCTAAATTGTGATCACAAAGAGAATGCTTCAGACTGGTGTATCGGACAAATGGGTTGATAAATCTTCTAGCTAACAGCAAACCCAAGTAAAGAGTAACAAAGAACCTGGATGAATAAGAAATGCAACCTCTATTCAAACGTTGTGATATAATACTAAAATGTGGAACTAAAATTTAAAATAATGAGAGGCTATCATCAGCGCAAGGTGAGTGAGGAACGCCTCACTTTCATCTGACTTTCATTAACCGGGTTTATTTTCTAGACAGATACACTAACAGGGGATTCCCCACACATTAGTTTCCCAAGGCAGGGAGGCATCTTCTTAAAATGGTATTTACTCACTCTGAGCCAAAAACATGCAATTACTTACTCACTGGTAGTATTAAAACAAAACTATTATTTTCTAAATTATAAAATCCATTCGTAAATTTAAAACTAGCATATAGCATACCCAGTCATAGAAATCATACCCTGGACCCTTGGCTTGGAAAGTCAATGCCCAATCAAGGATGTGTCACGTATGTGGGTCATTCTTCACTCATATTTTGAGACAGAGTCTGTGATGCACGTGGGGAAATCATCTTCTAACAATGTTCTCTCATTGTTACTTCAAACCTCGATGACTCGTGTTCGGCTTTTTGACTGTGATTGAAGAATAGCTCTAAGCCCAAGACAGATATCCAGTGGTGGAGCATTCATGCACCAACCCAAGGTTCCCTGGTTCACTTCTCGTTTACATGTGTCATCTTTCAATTTACGAATATGATACTTGATGCGGAGAATTCAAGTTCGTACTTTAACATTATAGTAACAAAAAGCTTCATATAATCCTAGTTAGAGGTAAGTTTAAATTGAAATACTTAGGAAGGAATCCTAGACCCGGTATTTTCAATTACCAATAACGATGGTCAATTTTCACGGTTAACTAACTTATTTAAAGTGATCTTAAAGGAAGGTCAAGGTCTCAAATATAATATATAATGTTTTATCAATGTTTTATGTTGTACCTAAATAAAATATTACTTGGTCTTATTTCTCCATTGGAAAATAATTTCGCTATGATCAGAATAATGTATCCCTAATCATATAGAGCATCATATATCACTATGCAAATTTAATTGAACAAGTAAAAATTACAAACTATTAACTTTATAAATAAATATTTTTGAATTCTGGATTTAAATTTTTGTTATATAGAGATTTTGCCATATTTTATTAAAGAACGCTATAAGTGAATAATTTTGATTGCTGAGAAAACTTGTTAAATGAAGATAATTTTAATCTTAAGCATAAAATTAAGTTAATTTTAATTTTAAGCATAAATTATTTGAATAATAGCCCTACTATCTTCAACACTAGCTACAAGAGTTTTATTTACCTTTTAAGTAAAATTTTAATTTTATTAATTCTTGTGAACATTGAGAATTTAATATTTATTATTTCATATCTACATTACATCTTGAACAATGTAATAATAATTTATAATGTATTTTAACTTTGTAATTAGCAAACATTTATAAATATAACAATTTTGGAATGAGATATAATATTACTGAAAAATAATTTACTTAAATTGGTTTATTGTGTATTGATTGGTTTTAACCTTATACAATATATTATATTTCTATAAGAAGTTTAAAGTGTTTAATCTTTCCAGGTTATTGGTATCACTGTGATAATGTATTTCTGTTAATTTGTTGGAACTTGAACGGCGCTAAGTTTCATTGGTAATCTGAATAGTCTTTATAAAAAACCCAGAGCTATTGGTGGAGGGTGGTTCTTTTTTTTAAATGTTAGAGGTTCTACACTATAAAATATTGCTGTGTGTTATGATATTACTAGTAAAATTTCATTTAATTCTGTTAATATTTAAATGTTCCCCACAAGCCTGCTAATAAGGCTAATTTAAATGTTGTCTCATGTGTAACAGTAAGTGGTTGGTAGGATGGTATGCCTGTTGGACTTAAAAAATAGAGTTTATCTTTTCACCCATATGCATACAGTACACAGTTGCAGAACAAACCTAGATTTTAAATGCACTCAATATAATCATTATTATTAGCTAAATAAGAACTGGTTCTAACAGACCTGTGGACAAAATACTTTCTGAGCAGGAGACATGGTCTGCTCTAGGTAAAGAGCGATTGTTTTTGAACGTGTAGCTGCCCTTGAAAGCCCCTAACATCATCAATCATCTTCAGCATCAAACTCTTCGTCTGATGCTGCTGGTATCAACATCAATCTCTTCGTCTGATGCTGCCAGTATCAACATCAATCTCTTCGTCCGATGCTGCTGGTATCAACATCAATCTCTTCGTCTGATGCTGCCAGTATCAACATCAATCTCTTCGTCTGATGCTGCTGGTATCAACATCAATCTCTTCGTCTGATGCTGCCAGTATCAACATCAATCACTTCGTCCGTTGTTGCTGGTATCAACATCAATCTCTTCGTCTGATGCTGCCAGTATCAACATCAATCTCTTCGTCCGATGCTGCCAGTATCAACATCAACACTGGAAAATAATCCAAAGCTTAATTTATAACAACGCGATGCAACAACTGTGAGCGTGTTGGATGTAAACGTAAACATATTGATTGTACCTTCAACAGGTTCAGCTGTTTGGGACCGAACAAATTCCAGTGTCAGGAAATCAACAATGATGTTGATGGTTTTAATCAACGAGACAGTATGCTTTACATCTTATGAAGTTATTTCTAAGAGTACTGTCCACTGACATCGAAAGCAGCGTTGCCGTGAGGCAGTATAGAAAGGCAAATATGACTATTAAGCCTCTAAGTCAGTTGTCTACTGTGTTGTTCTTATTTTACTGACAGAGATAAATTGGAACGGCTACCTGTCCTAGCGCTCTCCTTAGCTGAACGTACAACCAAACTCATTGGTGCTACGAGGTGTGAATATGGCTTTGGCCAAGATGCGGCTCAGGGAGTATTTGAGCAGTTTGTCATGGACCCTCTATTTTCTTGTCGTAGATACAATCTGTTTTGATACCACTGAATACGGGCAGGACAACGACAAGGAGCAAGATTGTCGTGAGTCATCACTGCAACGACAAGGAGCACGACTGTCGTGAGTCATCACTGCAAAGAAAAGGAGCACATTTGTCGTGAGTCATCACTGCAAAGAAAAGGAGCACGATTGTCGTGAGTCATCACTGCAAAGAAAAGGAGAACAATTGTCGTGAGTCATCTCTTCAACGACAAGGAGCACGATTGTTGTGAGTCATCTCTTCAACGACAAGGAGCACGATTGTTGTGAGTCATCACTGCAAATACAAGGAGCACGATTGTCGTGAGTCATCACTGCAACGACAAGAAGCACGATTGTCGTGAGTCATCACTGCAACGAAAAGGAGAACAATTGTCGTGAGTCATCACTGCAAAGAAAAGAGTGAATTAACTTATTCATCTATTGTGGATGCCACTGCCGGAATATCACCTGGAAGATTAAAATATTATTATTAATAATAAAAGTATTAATCCCAGTGTTTCTTCTACTCCATGTCTTGCCCGTAGTCAATGGTTAGATGGGACCCCTCTCATCGAGCCTCTTGGGAGCTTAAATGTCCTTGTCAAATTACCTCTTAGACTTATCGCCATTCAAGTTCCACAAATTAACTAAGAAAAGCATACAAAAGGATACAAACACCATAAAAAAAACACTTCAAACGTTCCATGGAAAATTAACAAATGTGTAAGGTAAAAATAAGTAAATACACAATAAACCAATTTAATGCAATTGTTATTCAGTAGTATTATATCTTATTCCAAAAATCTTACTTTTTTGATAAATACAAAGTTAATAATACTTATTAAAACCTTGTTGCAATGTTCAAGATGCGATGAAGATAAGGAATCAGAAATACGATACTTTCAATATCAGCAATAAATTAGTATATTAATTTCCTTTTTTTCATATAGTCTAATTAGTACCTATATATATGTACAGCCATACTGCAAGTATTATTCGGGAACTAGAAAATAGTTATCAATTATAATTTCATTATATTTTCTTACTAATATGGGTATTGAAAAATAATTGATTAAAATGTTGTAAATAAAATTTAAAATATTGTGAAAGCCATTTTACTGAAAGTGACATTACATCTCTCTGGTCCTACTTATTGCCACTGTGAAACAATATCAAATAGCCGCAGCGCAATACTACTTTTAATCGCCTCTGCTATGAAATACATAGCTGTAGCCTGCGATGTTATGCAAATATTCTCCCCGGCCTCATTTTGTAATAATTGCCGTGTGGGAACTAACGAAGCATTGACAGAAACACATGTTAGAACTTATGAAAAGCTGTCATTAGTAGAGACTAAAACGTATATAACATGACGTTGCCACAAAAATATATTGTGTTCCACTTTTGCTAGGAAATTAAAACCAGTCTCTTTGTACGTAATATTTGAAATATTAATATTATATTTATAAAATAATAACTTAAAAGTTAGGTAAATATCATTTATGTTATTAAAACTTAACATTATTTTCAAAATGTTTTTTTCCTCAATAAAATCATTTTAATTAGATGGAATGTTGTCGTCACCAAATATGGAGTTTTGTTTTTACTTCCCAAATCCTCTCGGGCTCATCCAAACTAGATAGTGATCTGGATAAGGTTCATATTCATATTATTTTAAATGAATGTTATCTACAACACGGTAGAATGACCTCATTCTCGCATGGATAGTGTAAAGTGTGTGAGTATGTGTCGTTACAGAAGAGAGCTCATATGAGGGACATGGAATGTATCGCCAAACATGGCTTTACCGTGCATGTATAGATGGTGTGATAGCAACGTATGGGAAATTGATGGATTAATGAAATACAAATGCGGAACCTAAAAGTTTATACATATTTACGTGGGGGTTAAATGTGTTCGTAAACTGGAAATATCTTTGAAACTTAAGTTCTCTGTTTCAATAATTAGTAATCTTTTCTGACAATGAAAAGGAAAAATGAGCTATAATGAACTAATCGATCTTAATTTAAATAAATGGGACAGAACTCCAGACGGACTTTCTCGCTCTATTGTTTAAAACTAGAGATATTTACTCAAAACTCGTAATATATGTGCAACGATATTATATAAACTAGCAAACCCAAGCATAAATTGCACTATACTTATGTACAAATTTTTTGAGTCGTGGTTATATATAAATGTATTAATACAATTTTGTGAGCTTTAGTTATAAAGATAAACTAGATAAGTTTTAACGCAATAGTTCTCCAATACCATATATTAATTAAATATAAGTAGGTCTCTAAAAGTTTATGTTGTTTTTCCTTAAACCTCTTAGGAGAAATGTTTGTACAACAATGATCTATATCCTTTATTTTAGATTCAATAGTCAATATTTACATTTTTTATTTGTTAAAATTTATAAATGATGAATTTAATATTAATGCGATGACATGAAGATGTGCAACACCTAATAAAATGTAGAAAATTTTAACCAGAAGTCGAAATTTTAATACGAAGTGTTTATCCTTCTTGTCCCAATAATGATCTTTTCTAACGGTCCAAACATACCATTGAGGACATTAATTCCTTAAAAATAATATTATAAAATTTAAAACAGCGACTCAGTAAATGTTGAACATAAGGATAATGCAATTTAATCTTGGGTTTGCTAGGGTATATTATTTTGATTCACATATTTTACTAATTTTGAGTAAATATTCCTATTTTTAAACAATAGAGCGAGAAAGTTCGTGCGGAAATCCGTACCATTTATTTTCCTCGCGGGCCTTTTGAAGTTAAATTGTACGATATTGGATGACGATCCCACCTTCCCCCTTTGCTTGAGTCCATATCTTTCTTCCTCGTGTAGCGCGGCCATTTTGATTTTCATAGAATCTCGTAGAAGACGTTAAAAATAAAATAAAACCTGATCAGTATTGTTTTAAAATGTGAACGGAATATTTGAACAAAACACCGACGAATAAATATATTTCTTGTTCTGATAAAAGCATTTATATTATTATATAGTGTTTCCTTCAACGCAATGCAATCAATGTCCGTTGAAAACAATAATTTTGAAGATTAATACTAAGTGTAGTATGACATCTGGCCACATGGCTAGTTAGTCGCATTAAAATGAATAAAATATTGATAAAAAATTAAAAACTAAATGAAAATATAATATTGATACAATTAAAATTGTTACAGTATTAATGTATATATATGTATGCATATGAGTATTTAAAAACGTGTGTGTGTATATATGTAATGTACGTATGTGGAATGTATATGTGTAATGTATGTTTGTATGTATGTGTGTATGTATGATTAAACGTATGATTGCATATATGTATGCATGTATGTATGTATGTATGTTTGGATATATGTATCTATATGTATATGTATGTATGTATGGATATATGTATATATGTGTGTGTATGTATGTATATTTATATTAGTATATGTGAATGTATGTATGTATATATGTATGTATGTATGAATATAAGTATGTATGTATAAATACATATATGTATGTATGTATAAATACATATATGTATGTATAAATACATATATGTATGTATAAATACATATATGTATGTATGTATGTATAAATACATATATGTATGTATGTATATATAAATATATGTATATGTATTTATGTATATATGTAGGTATGTATGTATCTATATATGGCTGTATGTATGTATATGTATACATGTATGCATATATAATGTAGTATATATGTATGCATGTGTGTATGTATATATATGTATGTATGTATACATGTATGTATATATGTATATATGTATGTATGTATGTATATATGTATATATGTATGTATGTATGTATATATGTATGTATATATCTATGTAGTTATGTATATATGTATGTCTGTATGTCTGTATGTCTGTATGTATATATGTATGTATTTGTATGTATGTATGTGTGTATATATGGCTGTATGTATTTATATCTATATATGTATGTATGTTTGGATATATGTATGTATGTATGTATGTATGGATATATGTATATATGTGTGTGTATGTATGTATATATGTATATATGTGTGTGTATGTATGTATATATGTATATATGTATGTATATGTGAATGTATGTATATATGTATGTATATGTGAATATATGTATGTATATATGTAAGTTTATGTGAATGTATGTATGTATGTATATATTGTAGCATCCAAAAGGGGCAGATGCCAACAAAACACATAGAAAAACATAAAAATTAAATAGATGGGGGGAGCGAGTGCCGAGGAGTTCTAGGTTGTAAATGCTAAACACAAAATTACAGTCCCACAACTCGCAACCCTCGAACCAGTTGTGGATATTATAAATGTGAATCTCTATCTCAACCAGACAGCAAGAGACTGCAGCCTTCCTAAAGTTCATATAAAACCCAAAATATTGGGCGAACTTTCCTTGGGAATAATGGGGCATATATCAGAAAGATACAAAACAGATCAAGAAAGATTGATATTTATTAATAACGCTCAATAGTTGCGTAACAGTTTGACTCAGAGTATACAATATAATATAGGTAAACAACATAATGACTCGAAACCAATGAAATATTCCATATAAAGATTAACATTGTTTTCTTAACATGCGTATTGTGTACGCGAGACTAATTAAAGACTTTATAAACATAGTCATATGGTGTTACATAAAAAGGTAACTCAATGAAGTTAACAATAACTCTATCATGAAGAGGCGCCCTTCTAGTAACACTAAATCTCTAAATATTTTATATTTTTAATTTCAAATATTAAAATCCTACATTTACTATAAAAAGTTTGCTCAGAATAAAAGGAGCTTTGCAAATGATTATAAACCATCTTAAATCAGCAATGAAAGATAACCCTTAAGAATTAACGTATTACAAAAAATTTAAATATCAAATAGTTAGCCATTAGAAATGGCGCGAAAAAGTTTGTTTAAGATACAACTTTATTCTCAGAAAACAATCCGTAATAAATTAACGCCAAGACCAAGAAAATGGTATTCGTGAAAGTTATCAAATATTCCTAAATACATTATGACCAAAAAATTATCCAACCTATCGTAATATAAATGACATTACCGTTAATAAGGCGCAAAGACCTGGTTATAAAAATGAGTAAGGAAATGTTCCTAACCATAAGACGTAATTTTAGCAGTTTTTTAAATATGTGGCCAAAAAGAGAATTTAGAAAAATACTAAAGTATATAAAAGGTTCCATAAGCCAAAACAGAATTTAGATCTTACATTTTAGACGCAGAAAGCCGGAGCTTATGTTAATCCTGCTAAGACACAGGCCCAATTGTGTCGTTATCGATACAGAGAGCAGAATATATACACAACTCAGTAGAGGATGAAAGGAGATGGGGTAGGATACATTCTGGACTAAAATGGAACAATATGCAAGCATGCTGTGCTTCGGGAACCTTCTCGTAACGGAGACTCGTCACTGCGCATGTCCAGCCAGCCCAGGCGTCGGCTGAGCTTGCCAGACATCACGCACTCTTAGTGTCTTGTTCTCCCGGGTCAGTGAAAGTTCGTCCGTAGGCTTTGAGCCGTTGTTACCCGCAGGCCCAGTCGACAGGCGAATGCAGTAAGTCTCTTCTATTAGTTTTTTTTAACGTCTCCCTTATAACGTCTAATGCTACAATATGTATGTATGCATGCATATATGTATGTGTGTATGTATGTATGTATAAATGTATGCATGTATGTATACATTTATGTATATATGTATGTGTGTATGATTGTATGTATGTATATATGTATGATTATAATTATGTATTTATGTATATATGTATGTTTATATGTATGTGTATATGTATGTGTCTATGTATTTTTGTATATATGTATGTTTGTTTGTATGTATGTATATATGTATATATGTATGTAGGTATGTATGTATGTGCGTATATGTGTGTGTGTATGTATGTATTGGTATATGTATAAAAATAGGATATATATACATATGTATATGTATTTATATATTTTTTGGTTTTCTATAAACTTTTAAACCTAGATTGTAATCGAAGCTTCACAGGAAATGTTTAAGGAAATGATTACTAAAAATATAAGACAAACAAATAACATATTTTTCTATTTATGTTTCATTAATAAATCCTTGCCCTAATACATAGTTTATTCTCAAGGCAACATATTTACATTGTTGAAGATATTTTTGTATATATATATACATATATATTTAACTTAACCAGAAAATATATTTTGAATACCAAAATATAAAAGGATATTGTTGATTATATAATCCTAACATTTTTTAACATAATCAAATAAATTATGTTATTCAACAATGAAAAGTATAGATAAATTATGTTATAATATGCTCAATTCAAGTTTTAGTAAGTAAAATTATAGTCTCTATATGTTTCCTGAAGGACCAAATGGTAGAAAATTAAGATCTTAAAAAATGTAAATATTATATTTAATTACTTTGAATAATAATTTCTTTTATTGTCGAATTGATTGAGTTAAATTTGTTCTTGTGGCTTGCATTTAATGTGTGTTGGCTCACCGATGCTTTATATTCTGTTAAATATAGTTTGGATTAATTAAATTGATGTTACTCACGAAATTAAAAAAAAAAAAATCTTTTAAAATATTTGGAACAATTCTGGCGATATTTTGTTGGAGTAATTTATATGAAGTAGTAACGGACAACTTACACCTTCATTTATATAGGTTCATTGAACCTCGCGATATTTTTTAAACCCATTTATTTATGTGAAAAACAATCCTCACTCGTAATATAGACAACTTATAACTCCGTGAACGAGAATTATATCGTTATCACTCAAGATTATTGATTTAGAAGCCTCACATTTTTGCTTAAATTGTCTGGGTCACTTACTTCTCCCGTCATTTGGAAAACGTTCGAATTCAAAATAAATCTTCAAATTCAAAGAAGAATCCACTTCAAAGAAATCTTTGTTAAATAAAATATTAATAAATTTAAAATTCATATGAGATATCCAGGTAGCAAACAGTAAAATATATTAAATTTTATAAATACACGAAATAAACTGTTTTCTGACAGATTGGATAACAATGCTTGAATCGCGCACTCACGAGATTAAAATCCAAGGAAACATTAATTTTTGTATATCAATACGTGTCAGAGGCACATTCTGGTAGCGTAAATAAGAACTGACAATTAGTTATAATTGTAACTAAAAGAATATGACTAGGCAGTGGGTTGTTTGTATTAATTGCTAAATAATAGAATATTTTCAAATTTGTATTTGATAAAAAGAATAATTATGTTTTATACACATGCGAGAAAAATATATATATATATATTAAATTCGAGTCAAAATATGGAGTTTTCCCATGTTTAAGAAAGTTAAAGTTCAAGTTGGGAAGTGTAGATAATTAAATACACTGTTGGTACATTTGGATGTTCGTCGACAAATTAAAGTAAATAAGAAATTGTGTGATACTCAAATCGACTGTAAATATTGTGTATAATTAAGGAGGACGTTCTCTCTGTCACAATGGATGTGTATAGTTAAAAGGGAGGACGTTCTCTCTGTCACAATGGATGTGTATAATTAAGGGTGATGACGTTCTCTCTGTCACAATGGATGTGTATAGTTAAAAGGGAGGACGTTCTCTCTGTCACAATGGACGTGTATAATTAAGGGTGATGACGTTCTCTTTGTCACAATGGATGTGTATATTTAAAAGAGAGGACGTTCTCTCTGTCAAAATGGATGTGTATGTTTAAGGTTGATGACGTTCTCTTTGTCACAATGGATGTGTATATTTAAAAGGGAGGACGGTGTCTTTGTCACAATGGATGTGTATAGTTAAAAGGGAGGACGTTCTACTCTGTCACAATGGATGTGTAAAGTTAAGAGGGAGGAGTTCTTTCTGTTACAATGGATGTGTATAGTTAAAAGGGAGGACGTTCTCTCTAACACAATGGATGTGTATAGTTAAAAGGGAGGACGTTCTCTTTGTCACAATGGATGTGTATAATTAAGGGTGATGACGTTCTCTCTGTCACAATGGGTGTGTATAATTAAGGGTGATGACGTTCTCTTTGTCACAATGGATGTGTATAATTAAGGGTGTTGACGTTCTCTCTGTCACAATGGATGTGTATAATTAAGGGTGATGACGTTCTCTCTGTCACAATGGATGTGTATATTTAAGAGGGAGGACGTTCCCTTTGTCACAATGGATGTGTATATTTAAAAGGGAGGACGGTGTCTTTGTCACAATGGATGTGTATAGTTAAAAGGGAGGACGTTCTACTCTGTCACAATGGATGTGTAAAGTTAAGAGGGAGGAGTTCTTTCTGTCACAATGGATGTGTATAGTTAAAAGGGAGGACGTTCTCTCTAACACAATGGATGTGTATAGTTAAAAGGGAGGACGTTCTCTCTGTCACAATGAATGTGTATAATTAAGGGTTATGACAGTCTCTTTGTCAGAATGGATGTGTATAATTAAGGGTGATGACGGTCTCTTTGTCACAATGGATGAGTATAATTAACTGGGAGGACTTTCTCCCAGTCACAACCACTAAACTAAACAATTTTACCTAATAAATCCCTATAAATTTAAATATAATTATACACTAGAACATTACAGTTTAGTCACAAAAAATTAAAAGCTAACAATAATTTTGGTTTGACATTATAAAATTAATGAATTATTTAATTATATAATAAAATATCATATCATATCTCTGTACTAATAATTATATAAAAAAATACGTGAATTAAAACTAATGTGTATAAATTGTTAGAATATGTCATTTAGACTACGAGAAAATGTGTTTTATTTGTTTATTCCTCATATTATTAGTCCCTACAATTTATTTGGTAGTATTATTGGTTATTTTTTTCAAGATTATTGCTTGTTTAACAGAAATATAAAGAGAGAGATGCACCCCCCGTCAAGACGTAAGTTTTATAGGCTACACTTCCATCCCTGGTAGGTCAATATTAGCCAGAAGAACAAGAATAGTTGGACCAGAACTGGCTGTCAGTAAGAAAGTGGGGGCCAGAAGAACAAGAATAGTTGGACCAGAACTGGCTGTCAGTAAGAAAGTGGGGGCCAGAAGAACAAGAATAGTTGGACCAGAACTGGCTGTCAGTAAGAAAGTGGGGGCCAGAAGGACAAGAATAGTTGGACCAGAACTGGCTGGCATTAAGAAAGTGGGGGCCAGAAGGACAAGTATAGTTGGACCAGAACTGGCTGGCATTAAGAAAGTAGTGGCCAGAAGGACAAGTATAGTTGGACCAGAACTGGCTGGCAGTAAGAAAGTGGGGGCGAGAAGGACAAGTATAGTTGGACCAGAACTGGCTGGCAGTAAGAAGGTAGCGGCCAGTGGTAATTGGGCTATAGGTTTTTCTTAGTAATAATAAAGGCTTCTTATAAATAGTACGGGCTAGATGTTTATATTACGGGTAATGCCCCTGAGAAAATAAGAATGATAAACTTTATCCTACAGAACACGTCTGGTATTGAAACACTGTATTCTATCCAACCACCGGTACCACTGTATATCTAGACCAGTACATACATTTTTTGGGTGAATGAATTATATACCATAGATAATACTATAATTTATTTATACTTCCAAAATAAAAATTTATAGCTTTAAGTTCACCTTTTTTGCCCCGCATCTTACTACTTGTCCATGCAAAGCTCACTATATGGGTCAGAAAGGGTCAATTTTGAGAAAATGTACTTCTATTGGCATGACATATTGCTAAACCCTTATCCAAAACTATCCTCAGGACGCTCAACCAGGATTTGATCCCTGACCTTCTCATCAACAGAAATCTAACCTTAACGATCTTGATATTTAGTCCTTAATGCTCACAGTTGGGCTCTTTGATTTAATTGATTGTTTAAATTTTTATTTTGTCTTTGTTTCACAATTTCATTGTTATATTTTATGGTTTTTAATTTGTTAAACTTAACAAATGAATTAATGTATTTAAAAATTCATGGTAATAATGTTCTTATAGATTTAAATAACTCACCTTCCCTAATTTATCTGCGGACTGTGACAAACTATTTCATTTCTGTCATTCTTTTCATTTATATGAAATATTTAACTTGCACTTCCTGAACAAACTAATTACACTATAACACGAGAATTTCTAGGAGTGAGAGCGAAAGGGCCTAACAATTTTTCGAGGAAATATATTTTCACAAACCCACTAGGGTTCTTTTACGTGCCGCAATAAACATGGGACCGACGGCGTTACTTCCCATTCAAAGGAAGTTGTGCTACGAATTTTTATCACTGAAGAAAAATACGTCGACCTTAGTTGTGTTTGAACCCACGAACGTTAGATCCTGGAGTGAGCGCTTTACTCCAAGACCATGGAGGTTGATTCGTTTTCGTCCTTGGTAAGCGTCTCTTGGATTTTGTTTTAAAATCAATTTTTTTTTACTGTTTTAATTCATGAGCCTCTCTTCTATAAAATCCCATTAGTAAACATTTAAAAGAGGCTGATGCATATTATAATCAAACGAGAATAAATAACTGTCATCAAACGGAATTAAAAACGCTTAAGAAAGCCCTTTCAAAGAAGAAACGTGAGCTCTCAACACGTTTTCAAAATAAACCCCTTCCCTATTCCCCACAGCCCCGTGGCTTTGAAAACGCTCATAGCCACTCCAACCACCACTCAGTCGCCACTCTTTCAAAACTTACTTTGACTCATCTCACTAATTCCGGTCTCTCATCATATCCTCATTAAGCTCTTTCCGTCTGTCTCTATGACACCCTTCTTTATTTTACTTTCATTTTGGTCACAAATTTAGTTGTATGTTTATATACCAGGTTTACCACTTTCTGTCTAAGCAAATGTGGCTACACTTCATGTAAATTAATCCTTCTATGCCCTCAACACGTTAGCGTGTTTAATATATATGTGTATAATCCGAAAGGGTATTAATAAGTCAAACATATCCAGACTAAATAGCTGATTTACCCTTTTTTTTTGCACGGGAAATCAATATTTAAGTAGCTTTTTTCCTTTTTAAGAATATAAAATTTAAAAGTAAAAAAAAGAATAAAAATTAACGAAAGGAGAAAATAGACAAATATTACATTTTTATATGATTTTTTTAAGTGTTTATTGGTTTAAATTGCGTGAGTAATCGTGAAAAATAGGTCAAATGCCAAGAAAGGGATATAATCTAAAAATATTTGCTTGAAAGCGATCATAATAGAAGTGAAACGATCTATTATAATGTCAAAAAAATAAATAAAAAAAGCCTAAAATGTCAACAAAAGTGTAAATAAAACAATAGAATATAATACATACGGTTCTGTGTAATTACCTGCCATACTTAGATTTTCTAATACGCATAGTAGATTTTTTTTCTAATTGATTGTGAAATTTTGAACACCTTAAGTTTTGGAAATAATTTTCAATAATTTCTGATTATCTGGGGGGGTCTTTGAAATTATTTGCAGATATTATAGACATTTTGTGCCACTACAAAAAGTTATGTTCTCTATTCGCTTAGGAACTTAAAATCTTCCCCTTCCCAATTCACCGACTCTTGTTCACAAATTTTAAAAATTAAGACTCTTCCGGTTATTTAAGGTTGTCCCTCTACATGTAAGTAAATACTTCAGTTTTATACCGCACAGGAAGTGTTCTAGATTAGGTTTGGAAAGGACGCACCCCTTCCCGTTTACGATCATTCATTTGAAATTTAATTTGTGTTCAATGTTCTTCTTGAGATTCATCTTATACCTGCTTGACAAATCTCAATATTTTATTACAAGAAGAGCTAATAGTGTTTTATATTGGTTTATAACAATTTTAAACACCCAACCCCATGTCACTGAACCACTCAGAAAATTAAAATATTTACAAATGGGTAATTTCACTATATTTATTATACTTATTGTACTTGATGAAACCGCACACCTCCACATTTTATGGGACTGAAATACTCTCAAGAGGATGGGGCTGTGTAAGACCAACCAAGGATGGTTTACCTCTCGTTCAGGAACGTACTGTGGCCGAGCACACGTCACTGTCAGGGGACTCTCTACGGTATTTGGGATATCCGTCATGTCTGTTGACGTCACTTTTTGAAAGCTCCTTGGATAAGTTTTGATGTATGCACGGTGATCGGATCAAGAGTCTGGATTGGCCATGTACTGTAGCATATAGTTAAATACACTTGAATGAAGTTGTAGGTCGATGTTTGAAGCCTGCATCTCTGAGCTTGTCACTANCCCCCCCCCCCGTCCCCTCTAAGGTAATACAGTAGCTGCACGTGCGTGTGACTCCTCTTTTGACCAAGGAGTCAAATAGAAATTTTTAAAGTTTCCGGTTCTGGTTCTGGCACAATAAAGGTTACGTTTATTTTCGGTTCCTGATAGTGTTCCGGTTCTGGTTCTTTAATTTAAAAAAAAATAGCACAGAATCTTTCTATTAATTTGGGCTAAGTCAACGTACTAATTTCGATTATGGTATTTTAATTAATGAAGACGGTTATATTTTTATATTGAGAGGTTTCGGTTTTTCAGAATAGTGATTTTCAGGTTCCGGTTCCAATCCCGGTTCCTTAAAAATAAATATTAATCTCGTTCATCGGTTACGGTTCCTGTTCCGGTTCCTGTTCCGGTTCGACCCCCTTCTTTTGACGCTTCATAGTCTACATAAAACACTTTGTAGATTCTAGAACCCTATCCCTGTTTATAAAGTTAATGAATTTTAAATTTTAAATTAAATACTAGTTTTATTATGTGTTGGATTAACGCTGATTGATAGTTCATAAGTAAACACGTGCTAACATTCTGACAAATTTTAACCGTCGTTACTATAGTCCTAAGGTTGATCTTTGAATGAAGTATTTTTTTAAATTTCAAGCTGAAATAATCCATTAATTTCTCTTTGTATTTTAATTAGATATTTCTCCTTGATGACCTTCAAATAGATAGAACCCTCACTGATTTTTAAATTTTTGGAGCCTTATTTCTTACTATCCTCTACGATACATAAGCGTAATGAAATAAATGCTAAAACGGCCAGTCGTAAATATTCTAAAAATATAAAATCTGCATGGCAATCAGTTTAACGACTAGGGTGATATTAGGAAATACCAATAAACTGACATTTTGTTTTATATGTAGTAGATAGTAAGTTAATTTAATTAATGTTTGTAAATTAAAGATATTTGAAATTCTCTCAAGCAAGCTCTAGCAAAGTACATTTTTTAATTTATCAAATTGATTTTTGAACAATTATTCCATGACTTAGTCTATCGAAATCTAACTATTGATTACACATTTTTTATCACCTTTTAAAGTAAGGGGCCCACGTCTGTTACATAAAAGAGAAATAAAGCTATCATTTGTTAATGAGTAATTCAAGCTCTAATTACTTCGTATGCTTTAGAAATAAGTTAGTTCGTAAGTCATGTGTGTATATAGAAAATATTTTTTTATAAAGTTCACGTTCTCACAACTAGGGAAAATAACAACATATTACCCATTTTGAATAAGTAGGTAAAATATTTCTGAAGTTTTCTGATGAGGAATGGGGGCGATTATTGTCTCTAATTCTTTTAAAATTATTTACAAGGTTTTCTTATAAATAGAATATATTGTATTATATGTATGTGTATTCATAGTATTTTTTACCAGTACAAATTATAAAAATATAAAACTAAAAAGCAACAATTTGTTAAAATCTTAAAGCCTATCACTTTTAGAAAAGGTCCCATCTTTATAATAATGGCATCTATTTCTTACTAACAAAACAATCGATATTATATATTACTTCACTTAATTTTACTTAGTGGAATGTCCTTAAATGTAAAATAATATACAAATTAATTCATACAAGTATCAATCGTACAAGGACTGTTGTATAAAGTAACCCACACTCCTGCTTGTGTTGAATATAATGGCGCACTCACTCGAGCGCTAGGACGTTATCAACAAAATGAAGTCGGCCACTCAAGGTTGACTGGTCATATAATAAAATGTTATTTCCTTAAATCAAATCAATTGATGCCAAAATAAATATTGCATGATTATAGAATAAATAATACAAAAATGCTGCTGTAATTTTACTGAGTCGACAATAAATTATCTCGCTTGAGATATCAAAGTATTATGAGGGGGTGAAATTCAAAATAAAGAAGGAAAGATGATCTGAATTTATCAAAATATTTGTATTAAGCAAATAGAAACATATTACAAATTCCAGAATAAAATTAATTTTAAAATGTCAGCTAAAATTGAAAAGAATCTTCCTAGTTACAGCCAAACCAACTAGCTATTTCTCTTTGACAATATAATCCTTATTACATTTTGTGAAACTTGCAGAATTTGCTCCGCTGCTCGTCAATACTTCGAGCAATCATTTACTCTCATGTTAAAAACAAAAATTGAGGCATAGACTTTTCTTCAATTTCATGCGATTAAATATTTGATACAAATATTTTCACAATTATTTTTGAAGTGACTTTCACTATCCATATTGGCCAACTATCGAATTTGAAATAATTTTGCACGTATTTTGTGGAGATAAAGGAAAAAAAAAAATTATTAAAATAAACCCTCAGTAAGCCGATCCGGGATAAGAGCTTCTACCTCACCATTTCCATCAAACCAGACTATACTACCTTGAAGTTTAGTCCGTGGGCCCACCTGAGCACGTATCTTCACAACATTCCCAGTGAAAGCTAGTGAACGTGTAACCTGAACGGTTAGTAAGACACGTAACTTAAAAGAAAAAATAAATATTCTATTGAACGCAGCTGTGATATTTTGACATTAATATTAGTCTGACTTCCTAGCTCAGATGGTAGTGTGTCTGTCAACTGAGATAATGGTCCAGGGTTTGATTCCTGCTATGGCCATGATATATAATAACATAATGGCCTGGGGGCTGGGTGTTGTATCTGTCTATATTTAAGTTAGTTTATAATACGTGTGCTGATATAATCAGACAGCTTATAAAGTGCACATTTAATTACCCAAATAAATGAAAATGAAATCATATGTACATATTTTATGGAAGAAAACCAAAAAATGCTTGCACCATTAACTGTACAGAGCCAGCGATGCCTGGAAGATCTCAATGATTAAGAGGAATTAATCCTGGGTAGCTCAGTGGTAGATTATTATTATTATTAGCACCGCGTCTTACTACCCGTTCGGGTTATACGCACTTACGCTAATGTGTAATGGTAGGGTGATTGTGAGATGAAATGGAGGACCTACAGTTTAACGTGGAATCCGAACCACGGTGGAGGCCTGGCATTCCCCACATTCACAAGATGTCTTGTCAGAGGTGAAGGAAGGGTTTGGTAATCAGATAAATCTGTGCCGGGACCGAGGATTGAACCCCGGCCGCCAGCATAGAAGTCTGACACCTTACCCCTAGACCACCAGGTCACCCTCAGTGGTAGATAATTGACGTATTAATCCAAGAGTCCTGATTTCCATTCCCGTGTCCAAATGTTGTTTTAAAATTAATAAATAAGAAAAAATTTGAACGAGAATAAAAATTCCTGTTTTAATTCCGATATATAAGGGTAAATATTCAAGAGCTGCTAAGAATGTAGAAAATCAAACTAAACATATCTACTTGGACAATGTTTTTTTTATTTTTGCCATAAATGTTTTATGGCTAATTGTAGGAATACTTACCTTATATCACGTTCCTATCAATCGACCCTTCCACCCGCTCCTCAACCCATTCCTATACCCATCCTACCACCCACTCCTCAACCCACTACTGCACCCATCCCTCTAACCATTCCTCCACACACCTTTTCAGCCACCCTTCAACCCACTCCTCTTCTCACCCACTACTCCATCCACCCTTCCACCCATGATTCCACCCACATCTACATCTATTATTGTTATTTTTTCTAACCTGTCAATGCTAATTAGTTAAAGTAATACCATTAATAAAACTAGGTTAATACTTTTTCTTTGAGTCTTCGCCGGAACAAAATATTATTTAAATGTAAAACTCAAATCTTATTATTTTCTTAAAAGCCAACAATTTGGTTTACATTTTATGTCTTTTACAATTATTTAACACTATTTTAAACAATTATCTTTTGTAAAATCTTATTTTATCATAAATAAATAGCTTGTAAATTTAGTGGTTTGTTATTAACTAAATATTACATTTTTGCTAGTATCAGCGCCATTAATAAGTGAATGGCTATGAGATTGATACAATACCGGTATGGTTCAATTTAAAGAAAATACACAACGTTGAGAGAACAATGAAAATATTTAGTTTGTATAACATCTCATTTTGTTTTAAAGGTTAAGATTTGGTGTAATTCTATTAAAGTATGATATTGCACTAATGTTCTCACTCAGTTTTTAAAATCTGCCCTAAATTATTTATTAATAAAATAAATTAAATGTAAACATATAATTAAGGCGCTGAAGTGCGGCCTTGCATGTGTCAGCTTCTGTCAGGCTAGACTGACACGTCTCCCAGAGGGATTCGTTAGTTTCACGCGTTCCAGTATCCGGCTGGACTGACACGCATATACATGAAATAAATATTAGGATAGGGATAAGGACGGTATAATTTAGAGGAAATATATCCACCTTTGAGTGGAGAAGATGGGGAATACCCTTTAGGAGAATACACAATAAACAGACTTGGATGGTATTTGAACCTCAACCTCCCTTTCTATGGCAAATCCAACTAAGTAAACTACTCACTTACACCTCATCTATCGTGGATGATATAGTATAATCTATAATGGGCTTGTGACATCGTATAACAGTCCAAAAATTATGTTATCTTATAGCTCATATCTATTTTGCTCAGCGAGTTGTTGAGCCATACCAGAGATATTAAAATTACATCTTCTTATATGGTAGTTATAAAAGGTTTCTTATATCACAAATATAAATGCTGGTCTTAGATTTATTAATATCTTTGAATATTCTCTTATGCATGGTATTTAACTCAGCTCCTTTGAGATAGTTATCAAAATAGATTTTTAAAGTATTTCCGGTGGTAGCATGTCAATTATATAAAATTTACATCTACACCACGAACCTACATAAAAATACTAAATTATGATAATTATTATTGTGAAATCCAATAAGAGAATTAAAATCGACATATTTAGGAATAATATGCTTTAACACTTACTTTCCATGACTGGATGGGCTCAGATATAGTCACCATGCTTCCGAGAAGAAAATACTACAAGTGTGTAAAATAACTTATAAAAAATACTATAGTTGAATTAAAAGAAGATAATTAAAACTGATTTATTTAGTAATAATATCCTTCAAGACTTACTCACCGTAACAGGATGGGATCGGATACAATCACCAAGCTTTCAAGGAAATTACGACGAGTATGTTGGGGACCAGCATGGTAATGCTCACACACGTCCTCGCTGCTACATACAATAGTTGAAATGGATGGGACCGGCTTGGGATCGAATTCACGAGCCTAAAGCGCTGCTGCTCTTGCGGCGTTCCTTGGTACGTCTGTATTTTCCTTTCTCCTCTTGTTTCCATCTCTCTCATTGTCTGTGCTTACGCCTTATTCCTTCTATTCCTGTTTGGTCAGAGAACTCGTATATAATGAGTGCCGCTCAGATTCTCTTATTGTACTTCCCCACGTGGTGTCATCAAAGAAGTAAACACCACTCTATCACCTACAGAAGTACCAGCTCGCCATGAAGTTTGGATCGTGGGGCTCACCACGTCGTCGAGGGAAATCCTCTTTGATCTTCTAAGTATCTAGGTCCATCTAAGTAAGTAAGTCCATCAGACTTATGAGTCTAGTCTAACAGAATATAACTGGTTTTCATGTCCTTCAGACTTAATTTGTATAGTCTTGGTGATTAAAATGTTTGTCATGTCCTTCAGAACTAGTTGGTTTAGTCAAAGTTACTCTAATTAGTTCTCTAGTCTTTCAGACTTCTTATATTAGTCCAAGTGACTAAGATTTTCCTATGTCCATATGACATAGCTTAAATATAGGAGCCTTGATCTCCAGAGGTAATAAGGACTTAGTCTTAAAGGGAGCTTTTCTACACAAGTTTAGTACTTCCTTTTTAGTCCTTATGACTAGTCTGCTTTCTCATGACGCCGTGGACGTCATGTTCTGTTGTATAATATTTGTATGGCTACAACCAGGTTGTCAGTCCTTTTTTTTAGACCCAGTTGGGTCTGTGTGTTGAATCATTCTTGTTGGTATGCTTTGCGTGTGGTATTAGCTGGGGTGGGTAAAGCGGGGAACTCCGCTAGTTTCAATACTGGGGTCCGCGAAGATAATGCCTTTACTTTTAGCCCATCGTTGGCTCCTATTGACTAAGTATTATAAGTTAGTGTGTACTAAAGTAAATTTGTACCCCAGGGAATGGGTTATTGTATGTACTATTGAGTGCTCTAGCAGTACCTATTGGGAAAAGGACTGGCCATATTAATATTTGGTGTTTACACCTGTTTGCTAGCCATATATCAATGTAATTAACAAACCTTTCTCATACAATTCATTATAAAATGTATCTTCAGGACTTTTTCATGTCCCAATCAAGCAAGATAGCTAAATTTATAAATATAATAGTAACTCTAAGCTTATAGGATTTACATTTAACTTTAATTGGTAATTATTTCACTGTTTTCCCTTTTAGACCCTACTGACAGTAGCCTGGTGCTTGCCCAGATGTTTTGATAGAGAATAGGCTATTCCAGACTAATGCCTTTGACCATCCGTTCGGCTGTTGCCCGACTCAGATCTACCAACTTGACAGTTACGCCAAGCTAGGATGTCTGCGAAAGGGCTGATTTGTTGTTTGAGTACCGAGTCATTGTCATGACTCTTAACCTCGTGAATGAACTTATATACCAGATGAAATGAAACAGATGAAATGAGCCTTCAGAATACTACAGGTGTGTGATTTTATAGCCCGACTCAGGACATTTATACCTTGACTGTTATGCCAAGCCTGCGACAGGGATATATTTGTGTTCTAGAATAGAGCCACTTTCGTGACTCCTGACCTCGTGAATGATTATAATACCTTGTACATTACAACTGTCTAATTAATTAATTGTGAGGTGAAATTGGTGAAACTGAATGATTGCGCTGGGTCTCGGGATTTGGGGAGGATTTTCTTGACTGGGAT